>BQNB010177252.1:0-12983 GCA_026074375.1 Tanacetum coccineum
TTTTGACCTCGTTCTCTATAACCATGGCGCTGATACAAATCTGTAACACCCCCATTTTGGACATATAGCAGCGGAAGCTGATCTGGGATATTACTTCATGAATCACAGGCACAATCATAGAAAATGACTCAAAAGAGACGTTTTTAAAAGATAAGTTATCATTCATTAAAATCAGAGTTTTACAAAGGCAGGTCCCAAAATCTAGTTACATATAATGTGAATGATAACAAGTTTTAGCCATCTTCAAGTCCATGCCACTCTGTGCCATAAGTTGCTCAATTACCTGGGATAAACATGCATAAAAAAAGGGTCAACACAAAGGTTGAGTGAAATTCATAGGTTTGAAATGTAATAATTGAATACAAGTTATCATAATGGAAATATTGGTATTGCAGGGATAATTATCATGGAGAACATTATTATCTTGGAGAACACTATTATCATGGAGAACAGTATTATCATGGAGAACAGTATTATCACCCTAAACTCATGAATCACATAAAGATATATTAAAGAGATACTGCCCAAAGAGGTATTTGAAGAGATATTGGGAGATACTACCCAAAGAGATATTTGAAGAGATATTGGGAGATACTACCCAAATAGACATTAAAGAAATATTAGGAGATACTACCCAAATAGATATTAAAGAAATATTGGGAGATACTACCCAAATAGATATTGAAGAGATATTGGGAGATACTACCCAAAGAGACATTTTCATGTACTTAGGCAATAATATATCAGGATAGCATATAGTTTAGAAAACACTTGCATTCATGGTTTATAGTAGGTATCACGGGATTATAAAGTATGTGAGGTTATGAACTCATTAAGTCTTTGAAAAGTAATCACATTGTTATAAGATAAACGAGTATATAAAAGAGTTTGTAAACAAGCATGTATCCCCCTCGCGGGTTTATAAAACATGTAAATAAGTAAAGGCGAGGTTATGAATCTCACCTGAACATGTAGTTGTAATAAATATTCCAAAATGAAAGCTGACGACTGTATCACAATCTTTAACGGGGAAGGTTGATATAGAAAAATGATAGTAAACAGCCACGTCAAGCAACCTGAGTAAATATGTCAAGTCTTAGGAAGATTGTACTCTAGAACTTTGGTTCAGAGAGTTATGAGTTTGATTGGAAAGTTTGGAATTATTGTATCACCGTTCGGGCCATCATAATTCAGAAGTCATTCAGTAAACGTTTGAGGAGCTAGGGCACTTTAAATTGTAAACCCAACAACTCAGTCAGAACGTAATACCAAGATGAAACCCCTTAATATGAAGCTCCCTAGTATTGTGATACGATATAATTGGTTTTAAGCGTTTTGATCAATATCTAGAAATGATAAGCACGAGAAGCGTTAATTAAAGTTATGTCTTGTAATGTTTTGAATACATTTTTATACTTTTTCAAAATGTTACATTTTAGACCCTTGAGAATGAAAAATGGCAAAATATACCCTTGGAGTTTGCACTTTTACGAGTTTGGTCCTTCAAGTTTAAAAGATATACAAAGTAAACCTTGTACTTTGGAAAGTGACATAATAGACCCCTATAGTTATAACTTTGATTAATCTAAATGAACATATTAGCCCTTCTAGTTATTAATTTCATAAAAGTTACACGAATTTATACCCCTTGCCTTGGAATACTTTTGCCCAAACAAGATCCAAAATGTCATGAAAGCTTATTTTAAGTTTCTAATTCATATTATCAGGTTACAGCTTGTTAATATAAGCTAAAATATGAAGGTTTTTACATGACGAAAGTTTTTAATAACAATTCGTTACGATAGAGCAAAAACGGGTCAAATTTATGGTTTCAAACATTTAAAGCATAGTTTTTAGCTTCCACATTCCGTCAATAATAAATAAAGTGTTATATTAACATTAATTAAGCAAGTTATGCAACCATGGATCGGTGTCTGTTACACAGCCATATAAAGCTCATCTTGTGGTAAGAAGGCTAAACTAAAACCTCAGAGATTGATTATGAGGAGGGGGAAACACTTTCCTCCTGATTTGCTGATATTAGACGCTAGATTTGGATTCGCTTATAGCACATAGCTGTCATTTTATGACTATGTAGAACTTTGGCAAATAGATGTGCTCAAAACTGCATTTTCCTTCATGGATAATACATCGTTATTTGATTCGAGACGCACCAAAATGAAACCAGACACATAAGAGGCAACTCGCTTAAAGACGTGTAGAAGTAACCTGAGAAGTCGGCAGAGTCCTATGTAGTCTCTCTCAAAATAAGAGAGATTCTCACACATAAATACGTCTGAGAAATACGTTAGTTGAACTCGCTTTGTAAAGAAGCTAAAACGTTTAATACATGTAGATTTGTGCAATAGTAGTACCTAGTACTATGTCTGAATGACATACCACCATGTTAGTCTCACTTCAAGCTGCTCAGAAACATACATGGTTTACCCTGCAAACATCCCAAATGAACTCGTAAATTTCGATATCTCCTGACGTAGTGTAATCCGCTGATATATCAATCCAATAAACGATTTGATAATGAAATAAAGAAATTTGGTTTCACTCAAAATCGTGATGAGCCATGTGTATATCTTAAAGCTAGTGAGAGTAATGTCACTTTCCTAATCTTATATGTCGATGACATATTGATCATGGAAAACAACATTCCAATGTTACAAGATGTAAAATCCTACATTGGAATGTGTTTTGCTATAAAAGATTTAGGTGAAGCTGCATATATTTTTGGAATCAAGATCTATAGAGATAGATCACAACGGTTAATTGTTTTGTGTCAAAGTGCTTTTATTGAGAAAATCTTAAAGAGATTTCACATAGAGAATTCCAAACCTGAAAGTATCCCCATGCAAGAAAAGCTAAGATTAAGTAAATCACAAGGTGCTACAACACCTGCTAAATTAACGCGCATGCAGAATGTACCATATGCCTCAGTTGTGGGTTTTATTATGTATGATGTGAGATGTACTCGCCCTGATGTTGTGTTCGCTCAGAACATAACAAGCTGATTTCAACAGAATCTAAGTGATCTTCAATGGACTGCTGTTAAGAACATTCTAAAGTATCTCAAGAATACTATGGATATGTTTCTTGTTTACGGAGGTGATATAAAATGAGAGCTCAAGGTTTCTTGCTACACTGATGCTGGATATCTGACGGATGTTGATGACCTCAAGCCTCATACTGGATATGTATTCATTTTAAACGGAGGTGTTGTTGACTAGAAGAGTATAAAGCAAAGCATCTTCGTAACTTCATCTGCAGAAGCTGAGTTTATTGCTGCTTATGAAGCTTCTAAAGAAGCCGTTTGGGTTAGAAAATTCATTTATAGGTTGGGTGTTGTTCCTACTGTTACATGATACAAAACACCTTATTCGGGGGGGGGAGGGGTCTTAGTTGATCAATAGCTAATGAGTCTGGAATCACTAAAGGTGCTAGACATTTCCGTGCCAAAGTTCACTACCTCCGCGAAGTTATTGAATTTGGTGACATAAAGTTAGAAAAAGTTGTCACACAGATGACAATTAGATGATCGTTTACAAAGGTTGGCTTTTCCTAAGCATTTAGATAACTTACTAGGATATTGGAATGCTTCCAGTAGTAGTTTAATGTAAATCTGTGTTTATTAGTCATTTGGTAATTGGGATTATAAGACAATTTGTATTTTTATGAATGGAATAAGATACGAGGTATTTGTTATCATTCATATAACATAGTGTTTGTCCTATATTGGAATATTTAATCCGATGAATGATTTATCATTCTAAATTAGTTCCATTTGTCGGTTAACTATATGGGAGTATTGGTACATAAGGCAAATGTGAGTGTTGTTATATTCTTTGAATTTATGAAGGTTTCCACCAAACTTATATGTTACTCACAAGGGATAGCGTTTGGGACACCCCAATCTTCGAAAGGTTTACTTTATGGAATCCATGGTCATAAGTAAAATTTGAAAATGGTTTAGTTAAGTCATCCTTGTGTTAGGATATCATTTTCTCACCTACAAACACAAAAAAAATAAGAAAAAGAGATTTTAGTGAGAGAAAGTTAAAAACAAAAGAAAAATGGTTACTTGTTTCAAAAAGAAAATTGAGAAGCAAACACCCTCTCCACACTTGGGAGGGCTTTAAATGTTACAAGAAGGACTAGTCTTGTGGGCTTTGTGTTGGGCCGGATCTTAAACAAATGGGCTTGAGCCCCGACAACTAGGGCCCAACTAGCTTAAATAAATTCCCGGAAATAGATTATACTTTATACAAGTCTCGGGAATATTTAATGAATCACTTTAATAAATTCACGGCTAACCAATCTCCCCCTAAATGCGATGGTCATTCAAATTGTGGATCTTCTTGGACGTTCTTGGTCTTGGAAGCCTTGATTCTTGGGAATTCTTTTGAAGATCCATTTGCAGCTTGTGATCTTGGTTCTTGATCTTTAACTTGATATACTTTGAAAAAATTCTGATATCGTGGTCTTTCGGCTTGATTTGTCACGCGCGCACTACTGAAGATCACTAAATCTTTATCCTTGAAACTTTATGCCGCCTTGCGATCTTGTGTCTCCCCTCTCTAGCTCTAAGATCTTGAAAATTGCTAACAATCTTCCTCAACATTTTCTTTTAACATGATTACTACTGTTACAACAAAATGTTCTTTTTGAGGAGTGATTGTTCATCAGAGATTGCGAAAGACTTTGATGATATGGGTTTTCATCATGTATTAATCTTTGTGGATTAGCATGAGGTCTTGAATTTGACTCTCACTGGACCAGAAGCTCGCTACCATCAGGAAATATCCTTGCAAGTTTAGGTTGAGTATAAACATTATGGACGAGCAGTTGTCTTGTCACTTCGTCAAATACGGTTGAAATTACCACGGTTCCCCGTTAATCTATAAAATATGCCTCATTTGTGTGATCAGGTAGAATTCAAAAGAATCTCTTTGACAGGGTTTCGCAGCTGCACTAGCCGTTCTCGTTACCGGAGCATCTCAAAGCAGACAACACAGTAAGAGTGAATCAGATAGTTACTATCTTTTATGATTGAGTCGTCAATTCTATTATTTACTGGATAAAGTTTGATTCATGTAGAATGCGCACCATCGTTTCTTATCTAGTTGACACAGTTTGATTTCATATAGAATCTAGCAAGTCACTAAAAGAGCTTGTTTGCGTTGGCTCAAGAAGATTTTCCATCTTCACTGTGAATACTAAAGAGTATCACTTGTGTTTGGCAATTTTAATCACAAGGATATATGCGTAGGAGACTTAATGATACAATGTTATTAATTATGAACTACATTTTGTTATATTGGAATTTGTTTTTTGTCCTAGTGAGATTTTTGCTTTGGATCTCTTGTCTAGGACTCTATAAGTGCTAATTTGTTATTTGGTTAATCGGAGGCTGGAGCGGTGGTGCGGACTGCAACCTTTTCAATATCAACGATCTCGGACTGAGAAAACCGATAGAAATGTGTTGATCTTCGTGAGAAATGAAACAGAAAATCTTTGAGAGTTCTGGAGTGGCTAAGGAGGGTTGTGCATTGCATCACAATGGGTCCATGTAACTTGTCTTCTAATATAGACTCATTCTTTGTGATTACGATATGATTATGCATTGACCCGGTTTCTTGCCCTAAGGTTGTATGGAGGGCTTCTTTCTTTTCACCCTTTGTCCTTACAATTCTTTTTCATTCTTCAACCCTTCATGTTAAACCAACGCGTCCTCATTATCACCTTGTTGGGTTTGTTCCGGTGATAACCTCATGCCTTGGATAACATTATTCCCGATCTCACTTTACTCCTTTTTTCAATCATACCTAGGACTTCTACTCTATCTAGAGGAAAGTCGTTTCCATAAACTAATTCTCTCCCCATCCTTCCTGGGTAGATCCTCCGGTTTGCTAGGATCATGGAACAGAATTCCTAACTTATATCGCCTTATAACCCCTTTATGAGACAAAAAGTTTTTGGTCGGTCTTTGGTATATCCATAGTAGCCATAAAACCATTTGAAAAAATCAGTCAACGTGTTCGAGAAGTCATTTATTACACCATTGAAGAAGTTTTCTGTGTCTCTCGTCACAAAAGCTCCCCTACACTATGCATCATTTTATGAAAGTGTTTTGGCACATGGCGAGGTTTAGGACCGCATTATAGATTGAACTGATGTATCCATATTAATTGTAATGATCACTTTTTAACACTATTCTCCCCCTCAAAAATTGCATATGTGTTTACAATTTTTGACAATTAGTGAATTAAAACAAGTTAATGTCCGAAATTCACATGAGCCTACCTAAGTCTTGGGAGAACAGGAGTGCATGCAGAATGAACATATTATTATACTCCCCCTCAATTATAGAATAGATTGAAAACATGGAGTGGGAGTTTGTTGAGCACACAATTTTGAAAGAATTTGAAATTTTCTTTTTGAGAATATCTTGAAAAATTGTGCTCAATAGGAAAATATGTGAGATATATCTTATTTACTACATTTTTCCTTAAAACTTCTCTTGGCTCAAAACTTTGAATGAGTTTATGTGACTTTGCTAAGACGAGAAGATATGAGCTTCCCGTTGTTTAGGATAAATGAACATAAATGAACATTTTCCTTTCTTTGGAGACCGAGTCCTAAGCTGACATTTACTTAGAGGTCGTTGAGAAAAAATGAAATGACATGTTTTGAAAGCATTTAAAACTCTCGCTCGAACTTCATTTATTCACCTGTGTTAATATTAATCAACATTTCTAGGTGCGCAAATGTTATCGATTGACGAGAGACATGTCGGAGAAGATTCTTTTTGAATTTTTGAAAAAAAAATTTTGATTTTGTATTTTGTTTTTATAGGTTTTTATATTTTTATATTTTGTTTTTCTTGGTTTTATAAATCAAAATAAAAAGAAAGATCAAAAATATTTACAAGTCGAAGTTTCCATCAGCAGAGATAGTTGTTGCTAGAGTGGAAGTGGGGGCGTATTTGAAGTTATCTTGTTGTTCGTGACATTTATCGGATGCATCAAGCAGTTAGTAAAAGCGGTAGACTTGTGAAACTCAAATTGAAGTTCCAATTTGATATTCGTCGAACAAATAATCCGAATAGACTTTCCAACTATTACCATCGACGGTCATGTCTATAATATCTTATGATGTGAGAACAAGATGATTTCTCTTCTTTTTAGGTAAAGCGCAACTGAAGGTTCCATACACTCCTTTTTTCTTTGAAGAACGGGTTACAATCTGACATTTGGTTACAAGCCAATGACTTGAGCTAACATACATTGAATGTTTCAAAAAGTAGTCCAAGACGAAAAGATTTCTCTTTTCGTTGTTAAGGATAAACGCACTGACGCGTACATTTTCCTTTTATATGAAGATCGGGTTGTTATCTGTCATTTAATAACAAACCATTGACTTGAAAATTAGAGAACAACAATCGGATAGATCGAAGTATAGTATGCTGTTTCCCCCCTTAGTCTTGATAACCCTGCCAAGAGAGAAGTAGAATTCGAAAACCCTCTTTGCTTGAAGGGTTTTCGAGGGATTAGAAGTACTTGCATTGTCTACACAAGATTTAATCAATTTATTCTCGGTGTTCTGGATGCAGTTAATTTTCCACACATGTGCAAAAAATTCTTCAGTTGGAACCTCACCTAAGACAATTCTAGGATTGCTATGGCTAGGATGAAGCAAGACTTCCTGGACCCTAACTCCTTTTGATTTCTGACATTTGCCTTATTCGTTTTCTTTGTTGATTTTCAAGTTTTGAGACATTGGCACTTTGGTTTATCAGCACGGGAATCTTGTCATCACATAATTAAGGTTACAGACATCATGTTTGCCAAGTACAAAAACCATTGCTTACAAATTTGCACAAACAACTTTCTGATTTACTAGCATTTATTAACGGACAAGCTTAATGTATGTATACATTCTGTGACGTATGCTTCTGAGTCTTGGGAATTAGAGAATTCCTATGGTTTTCTTCTAATTTTTCAAAGTTATTCGAGAGGCAACAACTTTTAGACTTGGAGTGAACCCTAGCAGGCTGTAGACTTATAGTCTTAGCAGTGTTGTTTACTCTTGTAGGAGAAAAACCACTTGAGTTAGAGTTAGCTTGTTGCCTATGGGTGACATTTGGTTGCGAAGCAGTGATTGGTTTTGTCCTAACGCTTGATTTAACAGGTTTGTTAGGGACAACATTATCTACCCTAGAGGTCTTAGAATGATTAGTCCTAAAGATTCTAGAGGCAATCACCTTAACAGTTTGCACACCTTTTGATTCTCGTGTGGAAGGTGCCGAGTTTGATAAGGACTGGTTTTTAGACAAAGCATTCGTTTGTCAACTTTGGGAAGAACGAGGATTTTTGGAAAAAAGGATATAATTCAAGGTGACAGAATAAAGTTTTGGTTTATAAGAAGAAGGTGGTTTTCCCAAGATTGATTGCTTTGTAAACATAGTATTCGTTCTCGTACCTTTTGTGGTGCCTTTTCGTTCAGAAACCTTATCAAATAACTGGGCTCTTAGCTTAGCATTGTCATAGATGGTGTCATACAATTGTTTTTGCAAAGAGTCAATTATTGAATTGGTTTGAGCTCTTGTGTCACTTTGATAGGAGATCAAAACAGGTTCTTGTATAGTGTGTTTAGGATGAGCATTTCTTTGGCGCATAATTTCAAAACCTGAGTTCTAATGATACTTTCTCATCTTCAAGTTCTGAAACAGGGTCAAGGGTTATTTGATGCACACATTGAGTATAACAAACTCTTACCCTTGAGATCTCCCAACTGAGCTTGCAAAAGTTCGATCTTTTGATGCTGTCATTATATGTTTATTCATTCGAAATCTTGTCATATTTGCATTCTTCAAATTTTGTGTACTATATTCCAAAGAACAGCGTATTCTTTTTCCTTTTTAATAATGCAATTTTCAAGTTTTTCTTTCGTACGATCAAGCTCAGTTTGGAGATCAGTATACTGCACTTCGTGAGTATGCATATTGAATATACCATGATCATAGCAATTTTCATATTTGGGTACCTCAGTTGATCCATCTGAGTCATAGACGGGAGCATTGTCAGACTGAGTTCCAGATAAGGATGCTTGCTGCAATGTATCCTCTAAAGTGCAGTTCACTTTTACTCTCTCAGTTTCTTCATAAGCATCTGCAGCAGCCATGAATTCACATTCCACTTGAGTGCTTTGGTCATGATTCTTCCTTTGAGCAATTGCAGCTGGTTGTGAAGATTAAGCAGCATCCGTTTCCTTGGCTTTTAATCGTTGACAGTTGCTGGCATAATGACCCTCTCCTCGACAGTTGTAACACCTTATCGGATTACCATTGATACCATTACCATTACCCTCAGCCGGAGCTGTAACAACATTTCCATTCCCATACTGATTTGCAATTTCTGGAACAACACTAAGCCCATTCATATTTTCAACATTCTGAATACCCGGATTATGAACCGCATTTTGCCCAACCTCTTGATCATATTGCACAACATTTGTTCACCTGATTTCCAACATTGTCATCAAACCATTTGATTTTGTTGTTTGGGCTCGTGATCATATCCTGTTGTGCGTTTGACTATTGCGAGGGGGATTAATGAACTTCTTTGGTTGGGTGGGGGGGGGTTGTTTGTTGGTATGGTATTGACTTTGAATGCTTTAGCCAATAAAGACAAGTGTTCTTGTTCATTGCATTGGTGGATCTGAAACTGTTCTTCGAGATTCTTGCATTGGTTGTGGCATGTCAGTTCCTGTTGAATTAAGGTTTGGGGACAAAGTTGAATGAAGGTTGGGAATGTTGTATGCTAGGTAATGGTGATGAGTGATCTGGGGTGAACGGGTGTCTGATGTGGTTGACATTAATGCCAAAGGATCATGTGTGTTTGCAATTCATTGTGCTCTAAAAGCATTAATGTCTTGCTGAGTCGACATTGCAAAAGTGATGTGAAATGATAAACAAGGATCTTTAGTGGGTAAAGTGATGTGTTGTTGGAAGTTTACACAATGATTCAGCCAACCCCTCATGGAGAGTCATAAGGGGTATTTATAGCCTAGAACAAAGCTATCTATACCTTGTTTACAATAATAGTCCCTGCGTGTAGCAGTTGGTCTATAGCTAGTCCAATTCACGTGTAAGACGCCAGCTTTACTAAAATAGTAAGGCTAACAATCTCCCTCCAAGATGGTGTCACACGTGAATTGGTTATAATGTTTCCTACAAGCAAAAATAAAGTAAAATGATAAGAATGAAGTCTAGTATTCCTTGAGATAGTCTTCAATGATCTTGATCTACTTAAATACTCCAGCTTTATTTCTTCAGCTTACAGACGAACACATTGTAAACATACTACAGAGGATGACTTAGAGGTTTTCTCTACCGATGATCTTGGTCTTGATTAGATTTCTGCTTATAACTTCTTAACATGTCTTCAAAAACTTTCTTCATACACTTTTGGTCATTTCAAAGTTTTTGAATTAACTGCATGTTTTGAAAAACTTCATTTTCCTGCACTTCTGGTCATGACGAAGTTTTCTAGAATCTGCTTTTCATTTGTCATCCTTGAAGTTCCCTTATCCGAATACTTCGGCTTTGATGTGAATTATGCTCTGAACTTCTTGTTCCGTATCTAGTTGAGTTTTACTCCCTCTCAACTAGTAGGCTCTTTTTCATCAGCTCCCTCCCAAACAGACATCCCTGAGACTGATTAGAATTAGTGCACTCGTCTTGAGTCATACAACCTCCTCCAGCTCGGCTCAAAGACCTTTCTCATGTTAGAAAATCTGTAGGGAAAGAATGATATCAACATCGACTCACTTAGGAAGCATTCCAGTCTTGTTTGAATTCAGCCCAAAGTACACATTTTATCCCTTTTACGAAGTCAAAACTGTAACATCAAAGTAACAAGTTAAAGCACTAATCATCTCTGCGGACTAACCTCTGGCATATTTTATAAAGCCCGATCAAGTAAACTTGTTGTGCGTCCTTGATGTATACATTTCTCCCTCCAGGAAAGTGCTGATATAAATTGCTACACCAAAGTCAATTAAGTCCCGAGTGTACGCAATTTATCCCTCTATGTAGTTGAAACGGTAACATCAAAACGGTAACATAAAAAATCAACTAAGTACCAGATGTACACATTTCTCCCTCGAGGATGATGACTAACTGAGGATTTATCCTACACATGTGTACATCGTATGCCAACTGGAACTGCTTACTTAGCTTCATATACCCGTGATTGCATAAGCAATACTCTGTGAGAAGATGTCAGAAAAGAAAGAAAAAAAATACCCTATTTACAAATCTCTCTTGATCAACCCGATCTAAATCCCCTTATCTATTTTGTAGGCTAATACTAATGACCACTGATGGAGACAATCCTGATAAAACGAACTCGAGAATGAAGCAACAATCCCCGACTTGTGACTTAATCTTGTACTATCCATGTGACGAAGAACAGTGCAGAGGCAAATCTCTAAGTACCATATACCCGCACCAAAGTATACAAAAAATACAACACCTCTTGAAAAACTCCTCAACTACATGAGATACTGAGTACTACAATGTAACTCCTTAAAGTGATAACTATAACCCGTGAGTAGTACAATGTAACTCCTTACATCAGGTATAACTAGATAAATCAAGTCTTCGTTACAAACCGTATATGTCCAAACAAGTCATCTTCGGTGTAGAGAAAATCGAAGACGAAATAAGTACACTCCCCGTGAAATACTACTTTAATCCCAAATAAGTAACATCGGACAAGAACCCCGTAGTCATAAAATCCAATACTAGCCATTATGAATGAAGGTGAATTTTGATAAGGATCGTTTTTAGTGTAATGTATTGTGTTTGTTGTGTTGTTGTTCGTGAATTTTGATGTGTTTGGAATGTTAACGGATATCGGCACAAAAAATATACCATTAGCACGGCCCGTCCAAGTAATAAAACCCGGTCATTTAAACTTTACCATGCGTAATATTGTTTTTATACTCGGCTCAATCCATTAACACAAGCCCAAAATATATTAACCATGAACATTTTTGGCCTAATACCATAATTCAGCCCAACTTTATCACCATAACCAACCATGATTTTAATTCAATAAAAACCGGCCCAACCCAAATTAAATTTGATGAATACCTGGTTGATGACCTGATCATGCACTCGGCCCAACACTTATTTCAAGCCCAACACTAAATATCTCACAGATCCATACCAGCCCTTAGAGGAATGTTATAACTAGGCCAGCCCAAATCCAAGATCAATTAACCCTAAAATTAAGATCAGATATGTAATACCCCATCCCTTTTTATTAGGGCAAAATCCCTAATCACATTCACATTTCAACCGCCACAACCTCTCTTAATTCCATACGCAGCCAACAAAAGATGAAGTTTCATTGTTTCTTGGTATGCTATTAACCAAATCATCAAACCAATCAAATCTTCATACCATCTCAAATCCAATCATCCCTTGATAAGCAGTTATAAATCCACACCCCTTCCAATTCAATCATACATGGACAATTCAAATACACGAATAACACACACCCTTTTTAATCATACAATTCGAACCATACAAGACGTGGCTTCAAGATCATATAAATGGTCTCAGGTAGGTATTTGTTATGTTTTGAGTTTTCTAACGGAACCAAGATTGATTATAACATGATTGTTATAAGTCAATCTTGATATTCGAAAAGTGAAAGAGGGTTTCTAACCTTCACACAGATCTATGATGATGTTTTCTTTATTTGTTTTGATCTTTAAAGATCTTTGAATTGGTTGTGCAATGCAAAAGAAAGAAAAATACTAAGATCTTGTTTATCTTTGTCGTTTTCGAGTCTTGATGATTTAGAGGAGATGGAGATGTGGTGGTGATGTAATGTGACGATGGTTTTAGGTTTAGAATTTTTGGATTTGATGGATGAAAATGTGACGATGGATTTGGTTTG
>BQNB010177254.1:0-12983 GCA_026074375.1 Tanacetum coccineum
CCGTTAGCTTGTTTAGTTCCTGATAGTCGATGCACATTCGAAATGATCCATCCTTCTCCTTGAAAAACAAGACTGGAGCTCCCTAAGGTGAGGAAATGGGTCTTATAAAGCCTTTGTCAGATAGTTCCTGCAGTTGCTCCGACAATTTTTCATTTCGGACGGCGCTAATAGATAAGACGCCCGTGCTATAGATGCAACACCAGGTACCAGATTGATCTGAAATTCCACTTGTCGAGTCGGAGGAAGACCCAGAAAGTCCTCTAGAAATTCTTCAGGAAAAATCTTGAACAATCGGCACGTCCTCACGTTGCTTCTTTTCCGACTTGTCTTCAGTCTCCTTTGTAGTAATATGTGCCAAAAAGATTGGACATCCTTTTATCATGTACTTTTGTGTTTTAGTGCACGAGATGATGTTCAGTTGAGACTAGTTTGCGCGGTTGCTTTTGTCACCACGAATAATCAACGTATCGTTTCCGAATGGAACATGAATGATCTTCTCATCACAAACAATGACAGCATGGTACCTTGCCAACCAATCCATGCCGATTATAACGTCGAAACTACCGAGTCCTATGGGCATTACGTAGATGTTGAAAATGGTGTATTGGTATATTCCTTAATGACGAGTAAACTTGATAGTGGATCGTCCTAGGGTGACTAGGGATGCGTCTTGACTTTGTGGACATATGATTTTGTACACAATGATGTCGACTTTATATAATAATGTGGTGTAAGAGTTTACTTTGTTAGTTATGATTATTAGTTTGGTTCCTCATGATAAACACATTCTATGAATACGCACACAAAACTTGATATAAATAGAAAATTGTTTCTTGACAAGAAGTTTTAAGGTGACTACTCTTAGCATGGCATGGTCCTTCTGGAATTATACATAGGTGATCATGCTATATATATTTGAGGACTAACGATGCGATGCTCATTTTCATCGAAATAGTGTTATAGTTTCATAATAGTAGGGGGAGTGGCTTATATAAATGAGTAAAGAATTAGAATACAACGAAATTTTCACAACACATTAATTTGATAGATAATTTGAAATCATTCATACAACGGATATTTAAGAGAAATACAACGAGAACTCCTAAGGAGATTAAGTTTAAGACGCTTCCAACTTAGGGTTTACTAGGCAAAACGATACAACTTTCTCTTTTAAGCTTCGATCTCATCCTCAATGTTGTTAAGGTCTTGTTCAGTTTCTTCTCCTCCAAAGGCATGCACCACTCCACGTGCTCCTGTACCTCCAGTTTGGTTTTCATGGTTTTCGCTTCAGGCAATCACTCCTGTAGTGCCCTTGATTCCCACATTCATAGTAAGTAGCCTTCTAACCTGCCCTAGTGCCCCTTTGGTTGTTAGTAGTATTGGCATTTATGGAACTCCTACAGTCATGGGCCAGATGGCCAACTCTATTGCACTTGTGGCATTTGGGAGCACATGGACCATCATGGTGATAGTGGCATTTAGAACATAATGGCTTAGATATGCCGTAATGTTTCTTCTCCTCGTGCCCTGCAGTGTAAGCTCTGTCAGTATTTTGCCTCTTGTTTGGATTTTGTTGGTTCTGATTTTTCTTAGAAGTGTCATCCAACTTCCTCTTGTTCTCAGCCTGGCATTTAGCAAGAGTGCTGATCTTTTTGTCCATTAGTTTAGTTGCACTTTCAATTTCATCTTGCATTATCTTAGGCTTAGGTGCCATCACCCTTCCATGAATCATGTCCATGCGGTTCTGAAACTTCACTATTGGACACTCTCTTTTGTAGTGTCTCAAACTTCCATACTCATAACAGGTACGAGTTTGTTGATTCCTAGCAACAGCAGGTGTTCTACAATTTTGGGTTATGTGGCCAATCTTCTTGCAATTTCCGCACTTTACAGTACACGATCCATTATGGTGAAATTTGCACTGGTTGCATAGAGGTAGAGATCCAGCATATCCCTTCTTCTTGATTGGCCAAGTAATGTGTGTTCTAGGCACCTTATACCCTTTGTTTTATTAGCTTGAGCTTCCATTGTGGTTACCTTCCCACTTCCTCTTGTTGCTGGCATTCTGTGCTACCTTGTCTTCTTGTCATTCGGTCTGGCTCATTAACTTGCTGGCCATGTTGGTTTTTGTCTCATAAATAGCAATAGCCTCGATAGCATTGGCCACTCGTTGGGCTACAACCCACTCAATTTCCTCAATACTTATCCCTTGATTAACAATTGTCATCGTTTCCTGAAGATCATAAGGAACAAAATGTATATGAAGTTTCATCCAATGGAAAATCATGACACTCCGTGATCCTAACATATATGTAAGGTGAGACCACGTTATGCAGATATATAAGATAACAGCAACCATGGCATAAATAAATCCACATCATACAGTAGCATGATCCTAACCAACATCATAGGTTAATACTTAATACATCATTTTACCTGTGTAAAACAGTACAAGCTTTTCATTAATGCTACCAACCAAGTATTACTCAAGTTTAGTGGGATACAATACAAAACGAGCTACACTAACAAATATATTTATCTATGAGCTAGGGTGCCTTTTAAGATTCTAGATGCTAGCCTCTTATGTTATCCTTAAGTGACTTAATATTCTTTGGTGGTGGTGGTAATGATGAAAGTAGTGCAGCAGCAAACTCGGTAATGCATGCCTCAGCAGATGGTGATCGTGAAGTATGTTGTTAAATAGACATCCGTACTGTACGAGATTTGGTCTCAAAAAACAAGATGATCTGGTGTGGGTGGTGTAGAAGCAAACTCATCAGTCTTAACTGCCTTTGTGTCCTCAGCTTGAGGGGACAAGATCATCTATAAGTACAGCAGAAGGGTCAGCCGGAGCTAGGTGCTCGTCCTCCTCCTCGTCCTCCTCGGGGTCCTCCTCATCCTCCTCCAGACCGGAGTCAGCAATGTAGCCCGTGATAGGACTGTAGGTAAGGCATTAGCAGGTAGAGGTTGATCATCTATTGGTTCCTCTAGCTCTTCATCAGAAGCTCACTAGAATCTTCATGGCTCAAAATTAATATAGACAGACGTGTAAGTAACCGTCGATGATGAAACATGACTGCTTGCAACGAGTAAAACTAAACTCATATAAGTATATTATATAAGACTCTTTATGTAATATACGTACTATATGTAAACACGTATATCAATCATGAATGCATCTAGTATAACCAACTAATGCAAAAATAGTGTATGTATGTATGTCCCGTAAAAACCCCTTTTTTTTTTTTTTTTTTTTTTTTTTTTTTTTTTTTTTTTTTTTTTTTTTTTTTTTTTTTTTTTTTTATTTTTTTTTTTTTTTTTTTTTTTTTTTTTTTTTTCAGGTTGGTTTAGGACAATAACGAGCTTAATTAATACATAACTTGCATAAAGAATGTTCCATATTATATAAAATAACCCTTATATAAATAATTGTAGAGTATGTGCGAAAGAATGCAAACTCATCTTTGTATATATACATAATACCCTCATAGTAACGTTACGTACTATAATATGAACACGTATATACATCATGTAAGCATCTAGTAAAACTAACTAATGCAAACAACTAGTGTATGTATGTCCCCTGAAAACCCCTTTGTATGAATGCAATGTTTGAATACGGTTATAGTCCAGCAAAAACATTTGCTCTGGTTCTCTATAACCTTGCCTCTAGATACCAATTTGTAACACCTCCAAAATGGGTCGCAGCGGAATATGGGTTTGGGAGCGTTACTTCATAGATCAATAGCACAAGATATATAAGAACGACAGTAAAAAGTGTCGTTAAAAACCGATACCTTAGATTTAGCAAAGTGTTTGTTACAAAAGCCCGAAGCTTTACTTGTTCATTATTAAATTATACAAAGATTCTAGTTCGAAAACAAATGTTTTCCCCAAATATGTAATGCAACCAAATCTTTAGGTATGTGACTTCGAAAATAATGACCACCAATGTATGTCATGCACCTCGTGCCTTATTGATCTCCTGAGAAAAACATGCTTTAAAATGTCAACAATAATGTTGGTGAATTCATAGGTTTGTGATATTAATAAGTGTAGGATCGCATGATTTCCCCGTAATAATACATTTAAATGTAGACTCACAAAATGTTAATTACGCTTCCTAAGATCATGACACTGAGCTCGACATAAATGAATTTGAAATATAATTGCCTACATTGCCCCTGATGAATAATCTAACCCAGAACATCACAAATACGAATGGGTATACGTCGTTGTCTCGGTTAGTTTCGAATCCAGTGATAGCTTATTCACAAGATTAGGGGGTCACCACCAAAATAGATTATTTATAATTCGCGCTCACCCTCAAAGTGATTTATAGATCATGATAGTGGCACATTGGGTTATCGCTATTAGGCAAAACTACGTTATCAGTTTAAATATGAAATGTTCATTGCGTCCAAATTATAAAAACAAAGCATGTTCTCACCCCAAAACTTATAAATCATTATAACATGTAAAACTTAGGGCTATGAACTCACCTCAAGTGGATGAGTTAACAACGTAAATCAAATGCGTGAAAAATGCGTCGCAAATACGCTTGAATGCAACCTAATTAATTATAGGTCGTATGAGTACTAAGTACTTTGAATAACACTCCTTATTTAATTCTTTATAGACTACATCACCATCTAATTGTGTTATGTGAAATATATTTAAATGCGTATGACAAATATTAACCGTGTGTGTGTTCTAGTTTAATCGAATAAATAATTCAATTGTCTTTGTAAAATAATATTTATAAAGTTTAGGACATGTATAAATATTATAAAAATGATTCTAAAAATGTTTCTCAAAAATTTATATTAAAAACGAACCAACACTATTCATGTCAGAAAATAGTGCACAAGTATAAAATAGTGTGTAACTTTCTCGTTTTAAGCCCGTTTGGGATGTTTCTTACGTCCACGCTTTCGTATTAAGTCGATGTATCAAAATATTATATTTTCATATTTTGGATCCCCTAGTGAACAGTGGTTTTTACTGTTCATGACAGTTATAAACTTATTTTTATAACTTTAATTAACGTAAAACCCGTAAACGTTGTATCTTATTCGTTTAGATCTGATTTTAGTGATTCTTTCGAGCACGTCTTCGTAATTAAAAGTTTTATCTAATTAATGATGTTTTCAAAATATTCATATTTGAGATGAACAATAACTTTTATAACCGCGTTTATTGTCACGTAATGCCGTATCTCCCTCGTTATAAATCCGTTTTTCGAGTTCTCCACATGCCCACGATCCTTGGGACATGTAGTATTTATATATTATAAAATAAAATAAATAAATTAAAAATCAAATTCTAACAGAAGGTTTTGAAGATTTTCTTAAAAACATGCTTAAGCTTGATTTTATAACTTCTTAGTTTAACCACTTTGTTACAGGTCCATTAAAACCCTTATTATCTCATGTCTTACATCCTTAGGGCTTCTAGTCCATGATTTGTCCATATATTATCCAAGAATCACAAGATCCAAATGTCTAAATACTTATTTGTCCATAACTTTATATAAGTATACTTGGAAGGTAACTTGTTTATATATATTTTTTATATATAAACCACACTTGTAAAATACTTATACTTCCATTATAACATGATATTAACATCCATATATCATATGTAAAAGATTATCAAACCATAAACAAGTGTAAAAATCCATTTTACAAGTTAATACTTTTCCTAGATGGTGATTAACTATATAACCATTATATACATATAAAATCACAAATGTAAAGAGATTAAGGTTTTTAGGTAACCTTAGTATGAAGTATGATGATGAACAACAAGATCTAAATCGTTGTTTAGCAAACAAACCATAGCTTTCAACACCTTGAAAACCCTAACTTCAACAAAATCCTAATCTTGAACTTTCTTGCTTTAACACTTGTAAACCTTAAACCAAACCTTTAAACCTTCTTGGGTTATCTTAGATATGATGTAGGAACACTTGGAAATGTGGTAAATAAAAATTATATGGATGGTTTATGTTATTGATTTTGAGTCATGGCATAGGGGAGGGAAAACGAGAGAGTTTTGTGTTGTTTTCACTATGAAAATAAGAAGTGTATGTTTACTTGCATAGTAGGCCTTTTATAGCAAGAGTTAACTAGATATTGGTTACTTTAACGTAACCATGGTTAGGCTTGAATGACTAGCTTTTAAGAAAATTATGGAAAATGTGTAAGATAACATGGAGTGTGTAAGTATTTGGTAGGAAATTGCTTGTAAGTTTATATAACATGTGCTATATTACAAATAGTTCAAAAATAATATCTCCCTTATGTATTTTTCTTATATGCCCGGCCGTATGGTCTTATACATAAGATATTTGTGTAATTTATTAGTATTAGGTATAATTGTGGGTATTTGTTGAAGCGTAGAAAAATGTTGGTGGTTTCGGGAATGCCTAAATGTATTTTATCGCGAAACATAAACACTTTACGCAACCAATAAAAATAAAATGAACAAAGTTAATAATTATACTCAAAATAATTACTTAACAATTTCTTGATGTAAACATTAAAGTGTTTGATGCCTGTTTACATTGAATGATAATTTTTGGCTTACGCGATTTAACTTAACGATTACTATTTAAAAGCAAACGCGTACAATACTAAAAATAAGTTGTGAATTTATTGACGTCGCAAATGACCCTAAAACACGGGGTGTTATAATTCCTTTAGGTGTTTGTTCATAAGCTCCTCCAAGCTAGGTTTCTTCTCTCCAAACGGGTGGCGATTGTCCATGCGTGTGTAGTATCCAGGTGGGCCTACACGGTATTTGACTCCATTGCTGAAAGGTGAAGATCATCCGAACTCGCCATATTTAGCTTCTTCGACGCTTTTTACTTCTTCTTTGAGAGGGCAGTCTTTGTCAAGATGAGCTCCTCCGTAGTTTTGGCATCCTACTTGAATAGCGTGAACATTTTCTTTTAGTTTTTTCATGTCTCGTCCTAGGTTTTCTAATTTGTTCACTATAGTAGCGATCCTTTCAAAAATATTACCTTTAATACTTCTCCTGGATGACCTATCATGCCACTTTTGGGAGTGGTCTGCCATAGTCTGAATTATTATTAATGCTTGAACAGGTGTCATGCCAGGAATTGGCCCTTGTGAGTCAAACAATTGGCGGTTCATGGCCCCTAAACCTTTATAGAAGATGTTTACCTTCTGATGGTTATTGATGTCATGAGTGAGGCATTTATATAGAAGGTCATTATACTATTCCCAAGCTTGGTATAATGTCTCGTCTCCTTCTTGCTTGAAGTTACGGATTTCCTTAAGTTGTTTGGAAGTTCTTGATGGTGGACAATACCTTTGGATAAAGGCCTTTTTAAGGAGATCCTAGGAATCAACGGTTCCTGCGGGAAGTCTATCCACCCATCTCTTAGAGTCTCTCGTCAAAGTAATAGGGAAGACACACAGCATGATAGCATCGTGTGATACGCCGGGTATGTTGAATAAGCTGACGATGTCTAAAATTTGTTCCACATGCTCATGGGGATCGTTGTTCTTGTTTCCAAAAAAGGTATCCTCTCTCAATACTCGCATGAATTGACTTTATATTTCAAAATTTACATTGCCTCAAATTTTTGGTTTAACCACGCCCGGTGCCTGGTTTCCTTGAGTCAATGCTAGATACTGCTTCATAGTGAGGTTATTGATTTCCCCCTCAGCCATTATGAATATTGAAATATATAGAAAATCAAATTAAAACTAATTTTAGCTCCTCGGCAACGACGCCAAAAACTTGATGCGTAAATTGTTTTAAATAATATTTTGCCACGTTTTAAATTAATACCGATACACGCACTAACAAGCAGAGAACCCGGTCGTATATAATGCAGTAGTTTGGTAAATCTGAGGTCGTCCTAAGAGCTAAGTTTAAATAGTTCTAATTTGATTATTGTCACGATTGAAAATGGTTTTAAGATTGATTTTAAGAATTACAGAAAAGTAAATGCAATAAAATAAATAGATGAAAGATATCAGGGAGAAAGGCGTGCTAACCTAATCAATGCTATGATTACATTTTTCTATGCAATGTTTAATTACAAGTTCCATTAGTGGTTCTAAAGTCGACAGACCCGAATTTTCATTTAAGATCTGTCCTATGCTTAATCTGCGATCCCACATTCCCCTACGATCACACGAGTAGGGCATCCAAGCTTGCAGTTGTTAAACCTCAACTATCCTTAAGACCAATCTATAATCTAAACCAATTATTAACCCTCTTTGAAAGAGTTCCCATGCATTTTAAGTATTTAATGTGACAAATGCGGTAATTTGGTTAATTCCTATACTAGGGATAGATGTTAAGCTACCCTAGTATCCCACTAATCACAGGTTTAACATGGTAAGTCTAATATCAGGATTAATAAGATCTAAGCTACCCTTTATACTACCAAAACATAGGGATCAATGAAAGGCTATAAGGATAAATAACAGAACCATAATTGAATAGGAAATCATAATCATAACAATAGTAAATACATGGTTAGGTCAGCACTAGGAGTGCTTAGCCGCTCATGGTAACAACAATGCAAGAATTAATGAATAAAGACATAGATTGAATCATCATAATTCTTCCAGAGGATGAAATGAATGATTAAATACAATAATTATGAATAGTGACTTCTCCCTTGGACCTTATGATGAAATGCTTCGAACCTTGAAGGTTTGGATCACCCTTTAGAACTGTATGTGAAGTGGTGGTGGTGAGTGATGATGAATGAGCCGGAGGAGGGCTCTATTTATAGGCTTCGAAAGGTTTATGGCGTAACCCTTATAGGATGTTATGTTCTTAATCTTGCTACGTAACCATCTACTCTTCTAGGCAAAAAGGATGTTACGGCGTAACCCTTTCGCATATGTTAAGCCGTAATGTTAAGTCAGATACATCATCTCTTGTTAATTTGAATATTGCGGCATAATCATGGAGACACTTTACACGATAAAGGGTGTGATGACTCATTTCTTCGTTATAAGAGTTTACAGCGTAATCCTTCGAGTGTGTTACGCCGTAAAGTTCCTTGGACTCTTCACTTTGGTGCATTTCTTTTCTAAATCCCTTGTCTTTTGTTAAAATGCTTACTTAGTCCCTAAAAACTGAATATTGACAATTAAGTATTGTTTTCATACATTAATAGCATATTTGTAAGCATTTTTATAGGGAATTTGATATTAAAATGTATCAACTATTTGATGGTATCATATTTCTGCTGTGTAGCTCGTAAAAAATTAGTGTAATATTAGGGTTATATAGATAACCATTTCCAACAGATATACATGGCCAATATGGTTGACCTCATTAGTATAATTTAATGGCTTGACATTTGTGTCACTCTGTTAATTTTTATGTGAGGATATTCCTTCACTAACCTAGGTTTAAGACCGAGAAGAATCTCTACTTGAGAAATGATATAATGAAAGGATTGAAGACGCATAATGTGATGTATTTGTGTGACACACATAAGAACTTTGATTATGGGACTCTTTTATTGTCTTAGGACGATGTTTGAGTCGCATAAATCTATTTTGTCAAAAAAGGGACATGTTGTGGGAAAGAGATATGAGATCTCTTATTAGAAATCAAAATGAAACTATGTGTTTCTTAGCCTATAGCATGCTAGACTTTGATTTGTTAATTATAAATGCGCATTGTAATTAACATATGTAAAACATATCCTAATTTCCTATGTGGTTATAAACACAAGTGTGAAGCTTGTGAAACGACAAAATCGACTAAGTCATCTATTCTTTTAGTCGGAAGGAATACGAATACATTAAATTTGATTCTTGGTAATGTGATCTTGAGTATTAATGAATAATTAAAGTGAATATATACATGTGTATATACTCTATTATCTTCGTGATGATAGTAAGAAACCTTTCTATATGTGTTTGAAGCAATGATAATTGTAGAGAAATTTGCTCTCTATAAAAACGAGACTGATGTTGAAAGGAATAATCCTTTCTACCAGATTCCTGAGATAGGTTTAATGTGGGGGATTCCGTCCCAACTAGAGTTCAAAAGACACCAATCAAAATATATGCAAACTAGAGTTGCAGGTGTTGCCCATTTAAAATACTCAGGGATCACTAGAAGTGCAATTATTATCGTTTTGTCTAAAGAAAACGTAACAATTTTCTGATGAGTAATGATGCATAATTTATTTTAAATAAGACTACGTCAGGTTTTACATTTATAAAACCCTAACTCCCTCGACTATTCCTACGCACTAAAGAGCAGTGTACCCTATCGTGTATAGTGTAGTGATCGGTAAGTATGGGTGTCAACCCAAAGAATGGTTTGTGCCTCTAATTGTCTAACTAATTTATTATTTTACCTAAGAAAGCAGGAAAGAAAGCATGTTTGAGTTTTTGAGATTACTATAGAGTTATTTTGATGGTAAGCCTTGTTGTCGAAAAGGGAATTGGTATAGTAGTGGACAACTAGAAAGGATGAACATAATTAATTACTATGATCTCTAGTACAATGTCTTGTCTTAATCTTACAGCCACTTATTTTATGAGATACGCTTAATCCTAAATAGGTGGTCTCCTAATTAGCTTGCACACCAAACTGGGTATTAATGTTAAGGGATCGCCTAATTGATCTAGGACGAACGACTACAGGTATTGGTCAACTTGTAGTCAATCGTGCATGCCAAGGTCTTTGAGATCATATAGATCCTTGACTACACTCAACCTTAAATCAATACCTACTCAGGGCACAAGGATCACTTAAATGCACTGCATAAAATAATAAAGATAGCGGTAAAACAACAAGATCATAACTTAATAATCAAAATATAATTAAATAATTAAATGCCAAGAACAAATAATAAAGCATACCTAATAACATAGCAACAATAAATTAAACCGCATGATCTGCTCAATCAAAATAATATGGGTGATTATATTCGACCAAAATAAATTAAAGTATGATTACAAACTGTGCTGAATTAATGCTCTCGATTCCCTAGTCTAACGCCATGGCAAACCCCGAAGGGTTTGCCCTACACCAAATCAAGCAGGTTGCATGCTCTCTTTTTCCTTCTTTTCTCTCGGTCAGCTACACACACAATATCAGAATGAATCTTAGAATGATCATCATTCTTATATTTATACTAGTAGTACAAGTTTGGGTAGTTGGCACTTTGTAAGCCTTTAGTCTTTGTGATGACTCATACTTTATGGCATAACGGCATCGACCACGTTACGCCATAAACCTTGTGACACAACATTTCTTTAATTAGTATTAAAATATGTTACAGCGTAATTACTTAGACACGTTACGCCGTAACCCTTGGTCAGCATTAATATTTTCTTTAATAAATATTTTACGGTGTAACTCATGCGGAACGTTATGCCATAATGCCTTCGTCAGCACCAAATCTTCGTTATTAATAATTGATTACGGCGTAACTCTTGCGGGACGTTACACCGTAATATCTTTTATAATGCGGTTTTTGTCGTATTTTCTTTATTTTATTGTTTTTCTGCATTATTCCATTCCAATGCCTTTTATTACCTGAAATTAAAATATTAACGAATTAAGTACCAAAATGCTAAAAAGCAATGGAATAAACGTTGGAATTTGATATGCAAAAGTATTAAATATTTGATGTTATCAAATATCTCTCTACTTGACTTCTGCTTGCCCTCAAGTAGAACCCTTTAAATAATTTTCAAAAAGATATATCCCTAGGTTTTTAAGGAAGATATGAATTTAAAAATCCCTTATGCTAGAAAATTCTAAACCGAGCACCTCACGAAAGGAAAAACAAATCACACTCATACTCTCACTAATCTATGTGTTTCATTTTTGGTGATCACTCAACTGCTCAGTCATATCATGTATTCTATCATAGGCTTAGAAAGTACACAAGTCTCCACCAACTAGAATTAGGGTCTAAACAGTCTCAAAGGCAACATGGGTGACAAATAGGTTTAAGAATGAATCATCCTGCATTCCTTTTCCAAAAGCGTTACATCAACAAGGGCGACAAAATCACATATACACATAACGATGGAATAGACATACATGATTGCAATCAAATCCCTCATTTAAGCAAAACCAATGGTCGGGATATAGAACGATATAGGGTAGGATAAGACACATTATACACAATAATTGTTGTTAACTAAAAACACAAAACAAATAGTCTAAAGTAATCTAAGGTTGTCATAACTAACTACTGTCTATCCATAAGTCCAAGAGTCTAATTCTAAAAATTTGATCTTTAATAATGGGCTACTAGCTCCAGTCTTCGTAATCATTAAGATGGCTTATAGTTGCACCATCTTTACATTTTTAGCACATGGATGACTTATAATTACACCATCATTTTTAAATATACAAATGCTACAGGAGTTTTATCTTTTTATTATTGCCCATGCAGCATTTGATATAATACATATGTCCCCCTACTTGAGATGAACAATATCAAAAGTGATGATACATGGGGGTCTTTATAGATCATTAATGATAGGTCTTCCACGAATGCATAAAATTTTTGTACCTATTCCCCCAAACCATGGACTTAAGTAGCCAGAGATTTTAAACACAAAGAAAATAAAGACTATAGGGTAGGCTAAAGTGAAATGGTGTAACGAAACATATAGGGTTTAAACAGGGATTGGCTTAACAAGGTGATCTAGGGGTATCTTGCACTAACATTGAGTGCAACAAAGGGTTTTACACGGGGAGGTCGACAAGTCAGTGTGACAAGTCGATAAACACACACATAAAGGCTATTTGGTTGAATTCCTAATATGTTGCCTTCTTGAACTGCCTATTCCAACTAATTAATTAGGTCTTGAAATGATGCACATGCCAAGTTCTAAAGTCTACAATACTACCGGCACACTTATATTTTGGTAGATTTTTGTATAATAGATAAAAACGGAATTATTATGCTTAACCTCACCAATTGGAATAAAGGGTTATAGTGC
>BQNB010177255.1:0-12983 GCA_026074375.1 Tanacetum coccineum
CAAACGTTAGATAGAAGGAAAACTTACTATCTACACAACTATCCATAACACATCTGCACATTAGGTTAAGAGAATAATTCCATAACCATATAACTATCCTTATCAGGATTGCAAATATTACCACACCTCACACTACCAAGTAACAAACAAACATCAATCAATGCAATCATGGTCACAAGTTCACGTGTGTGATGCCTTTATAATTATGTCGGCCGTCATAATTATAATTGCCTCCTTTCACACGTGTACTTACTTCCAAGACTACACATCTTAATGATCACTCACATATAAGCACATAAACCACATTGCACATCTTAAATCACTACCACATAACACATAAAGGATGCTCCAACAAATAACTACTTACTTATATAAAGATAAAGTCGAAATGACATAAAGGAACGAAAGTCTCACAGCGCCTCCAAAATACCTGATATTCGAAAGAATTAATCAATAACAACGTGACGAGGTAAAACACGGAATAAACCTATGATGGGCCTCGCATGGGTTTGACTTTACCTTCGCAAGAGTGACCCGACTCCGCGGGTCCAGCCCTACTACGACTATCCAACAAGCGATCAACTACTCTATCTCCTTTGGTTTCACAAGAGGCTCCTCACACACTTAAGTCCAGTTGGGAAAACGGTTCCCTAGCGAGACTTCTTACGGGTGGGGGAAAAACATAGCTAAAATACTCAAAAAGTAATGCATATCGTATCAGATAATGGTAGGCAAAATAACTAAAATGACAACTTAGCGAAATACAAGATATATAAGCTATGCAAAAATAGAGGGGAAGCATAACAGTTATAGCATTAAACACTTAAGCTCTAAATGTATCTACATGAAGGACCCCTAGGTTATAGTCTAGGCTCAACCGCCTACTTCTCTATAACTATTGGCTCTGATACCAATCTGTCACACCCCGTCTAGGCGGAAACACGAGGCGTAACATCATGGATATCATCACAACACAATAGAGAGGACTAAATGAAATAGATAAACAAATGAGACACAATGTGTCATGACAATATCTAACACAAGATAAAGGAGTCTTGCATTACGATAGCAAAGTCATACCACAAGAAAACATACTTCAAAAGTCTAAATAATCAAATAACAACCAAGTATCAAACAATTCAAATGACATAAATAAAATCTCTAGGTGAATGACTCCGCATGCAAGCCTACGGTCTCACTAGCCACTCTTCCTAACTTCAACATCCTCAAGATGGTTACCTGAAAATGATGCGTAAAACGTCAACACAAAGGTTGGTGAGAGTCATAGGTTTACGACACACAATCCAACTTTAAAATAAATTACTGTGATTAATAAAACATGACATGACAATTAAGATAGCTACTATACAAGCTAACATGCAATCATACCAAACAACCACAATTGGGACGGAATGTGCCCACGATCCACATCATACAGTCATGCGTAACCTTGTTACCCTCTGATCGGAACACACAGAAATGGGTAGAAGCACTACCCTCCAATTGGAACACATAGAAATATAATGGGTAACATCGCTACCCTCTAATTGGAACACACAGAAACTTTACCACATGTAGCATATAACATATAATAATACAATAGCCAAGTCAAGGTCTATACACTTTCAAAATAAAGACACATACATCCTGGTAATTAGAACATTTCAAATCCATTATGCATTATTCCAGACATTTTAATAGCAATGTAAAAGAGGGGCTATGAAACTCACCTGAATACTCAAACGCAGCTTCCAAATCTCAACACGCAACTATACAAATAAATAAACACGATTACACGCGACCAAGCTAAAAGCTCTAGTCCATGTAACACACATATGATGGATATCTAAGGGTTTAGCTAACCATCATGGGTCCACCCGACACCCTATGCCAACCTTAACCATCTCATTAACACTTGTTACACTAGCTATTACAATTAGACATCAGAATTGCAGAATTTTAGTGTCTCTTTACGTACTCAAAACCCTTACTTAATGACCTTCATAATTTATACCAAAAATCACCCATGTTCATTTATGAGTATATTAACTACCTTGTGATTCCCAAGTATTACTTACATGTGTAACTAACTCAAATAAATTCAAATTCAAATGTCCACTAATTCGGAATCTGATTCGCACACCAAAATTTAACACTATAACTATCATTACTTGACATGCTTTCTAGATGCTAGTTTTCACCAATATTATCAATAGACATACGGAACTTAACTACTGTAGAAGGGCTAAGCTTAATTCCACTTTTAAGTTAGGGTTTCACCCTCACAAACATGACCTAATTCTGACCCGTATTTACTGTTTTGACCACTTTTGTTGCAGAGATTATTTGAATGCCTTCCCGACCTTAAAAACTTTCGAGGCCGGATTTTTTGAAAAGTAGACTATTTTGGCTTATTCATAGACTCAAGAAACATATCAATACACACTTTTATCATCTAGATATTAGTCGTTGAACACGACCCAAAATTCTGCTCAACCCTAAATCAAGTTTTAACGCAAATCTAACCTAACCAATTGCATGAACATGACCCTAATCAAGCCTTAATAACTCTAGCATCATAATATTATGTATTTTATGAAAACCCTAGATCCATCATAAATCATGTTACATGAATACACAAATCTAACTAGGATGAACATACTTACCTTGAATTGCTATCACTAAAACAAAAATTTTAAGGGTTTGGGATCAAACAATTTTTGGCATCCTAGGGTTCTTGGGCTGATTTAGATCGACTAAAACAAAAGGGAGGGAAAGGGAATGACTAGGTTTATATTATAAGTAAAGAACTATCTCCTAACCCTTTATCTAATACAACTTGATCCCCCTTTTAACTTCAACTCTTTTTCTTTTCTTTTTTTTTCTAAAATTCGTATTTATTATGTATGTATAAAAAAATTATTTAGTTAATTAATTACCTTCAATACCTTAAGTTTTTATAAAACCTAAGCTAATTTGGTAAACCATTTTGCTTAAAAACTACTTTCTAAATATAACTTTCATTTCACAATTCACTTTCTATTTTTAGAAAGTTTACCACAAACATCTATATTTCACTCACTTAACTCTCCTTCAATATGAAATATTTTCCTTAAACGCTTAATCCACAATAATCCAAATATTGACGTAGCATTGCATGCAATACGCCATTCCTTTACATTATCATATAGTAAACAAATGGGAAAATACTTCATCACAAAACAAACACACTCATAATGAGATGCCCATACACCTTAAAATGATATCATCACATACTTAAACCACTTAGCACACATAATAATCACATAGCACACCACTTAATCACATACAATAAACACATAGCCATATCTAAAGGTAAAACTAACATGCCCAAATCACGGGTGTCATAGTATCCCCTCCTTTAGGAAATCTCATCCCGAGATTTAACTAGCCGATTCATCAGCACGATCAACAAAAAACTAAGGATACTTAGTCTTCATATAATCTTCGAGCTCCTAAGTGAACTCAGGACCACGCTTTGAATTCCAATGAACTTTCACAAGAGGTATTCTACTAAGTTTCAAACTCTTACCCTCACGATCCATAATTTCTATAGGTTCCTCAATAAAACGTAAAGTCTTGTCAATTTTGAATTCATTCAACGGCACATGCAAATTAGCATTCCCAAACACTTCTTCAAATTTGAACATGAATGTGTACATGTATACCAATCATTTCCTCAGGCAATCTTAACCGATAAGCTATAGGGCCAATCCTTTCAAGGATCTCAAACGGTCCTACATATCTTGGTGCTAACTTACCCTTCTTTCCAAAATGCACTACACTCTTTCATGGCAACACCTTTAATAACACCTGATCACCCACCTCAAACTCTAACGTTTTTACGTCTTGTTTTTTTTATCCATATAGCGCTTTTGATGATCTCTCGACGCTTGGGCTTTCCTTTTTACCAACACTACCTTATCAATCATTTCTTGCACTAACTCGGGTCCAAATAACTACTCTCTCCAATCTCTGCCCATAGAACAAGCGACCTACATTTCCATCCATACAAAGCTTCAAACGGAGCGCACCGAATGTTCAAATGATAACTACCACTAAAATCGATAACACATGCCCTCATTATATCTTCCAAAATCTGAATCATACGTTCACTTTGTCCATCCGCTTGAGGATGCTAAGCAGTACTTAAATCCAATCGCATCTCTAACACTTTCTGCAGCGTCTGCCAAAACCATGAGGTAAATCATCCATCTCAATATGAGTTAATCATCACCAGAATTTCATTCCTTGCTATTATCTCATCAATATAAATCCTTGCCAACTTCACATCTTGAATTCTTTTTGTATAGCTATAAAATGAGCTAACTTGGTCAGTCTACTGACCATCACCCAATCACATCATACTCACTACTTTGACCTTGGAAATTTAGTATAAAGCATTGGTGATTCTATCTAATTTTCACTCATGTATCTCAGATGTTCAGCAGCAAAAGTCTTTGACATTGCAGCCTTCACCTCTTACATAAATCCGACAATTGCTAACATAGGTAGCTATATCCTTTTCTACACGTGACTACCAATACATGTCTCCAGGTTATAGTACGTCTTATCCGCTCCCGAATGTACCAAGTACCTTGATGCATGGGCCTCATCCATTATACTTCCTACCAATAGAACCCAAATTCGATCCATAAAGTATAAACTCTCGTCTCCTTTTCTTTTCATTTGTTGATCTACGCGAACATTGTTAGCCTTTTTGTGTGTACGTTTCTCTGCTTGAACGCCTAACATTTGGGCTAGCCTGTATCATTCCTCTTACTCATCTTGATTTCACTCTCTCATTTCTACCCAACGTATTACCCACTACACTCGCTTTATCATAGTATCACATAAATCATTCTTTAGAGTCTAAATAGCCTCTTCTTGTTCTACGCTCTACTCATACTTCTAATTCCTCTCAGTTAGGGAAGTAAGGGTGTTCAACAATCTATAAAAAATTTGCAATGAACATCGGTAGTAACCTGCCAATCCTAAGAATAATCATCCAATTCCTCACTTCCTCACTCTTACTCGTCTCCATGTGACCAAGAAAATGCACATCTTCCTACCAAAATCACACTTAGAAAACTTAGCATACAACTTCTCCTTCCTCAGTGACTCCAACACTAACTTCAAATGAAGTTCATGTTCCTCCTTCGACTTTGAGTAGGCCAGAATGTCATCAATGAATACGATGACAAACCTACCTAAGTACGGTTTGCAAACCCGGTTAACCTGGCCGAAAATCTACCTTTAAGAAAGGACACGCTCCTCGTAACTGATCAAATAAGTCATCAATCCTAGGGAGTGGATAACGGTTTTTTTAACAGTTAATTTGTTCAACTCCCTATAATCAATACACATGCAAAAAGAACCATTCTTCTTCTTAACAAATAACACCGGTGCTCCCTACGGAAAATGACTAGGTCATATGAAACCCTTATCTTCCAACTCTTGAAGTTGTTCAGACAATTCTTGCATTTCCGAGGGTGCTAGACGATATGGAGACTTCGCGAATGGCGTTGCTTCATGAACTAAGTCTACGCGGAACTCAGCTTATCGTTGCGGTGGTCATTGAAAAATCTTCCAAAAATACATCAATAAAATCTCGTACGATGGAAATATCACTCAATTTCGGGTCATCTACCTTAACGTTCATTAGGGCTTTGGCGTGCTCCAAGTATACAGTCTCATGAACCAGAAGTATCTCACCACCTTTCACCGGTATCCTAACCACCTTCTCATGACTACTACCCTCTGAACCTTCCTTTTGGATAATGAAGTTCATTCCACAATACATCAAAAGCTCTCTACGACTTAACTGTATTCAACAACTCCATAGGGTTATGATACAATTCGAACTAGGATAACAAATTTAATATCGAGTTAAAGGCTAGAATGCGTATAGGAGATTCCACATATGCAAATAGACGTAGAACAAATGACATAAGAATCCTTTGAAAGAAAGGATACGTATATGCACCAAGTGAAAACGCAAACGAAAGAAAATCAACAGGCGTACCCCCCCCCCCACCCCCCCCCACGGCAAAAGAACGCATAAAAAAAGCAATACGAAAAAGACTGAAATTCTATATATAATTATCGACTTTACTCGAATAGACCAAGTAAATAATGTTTTTATAAAAATCAATTTCAAATGAAGAAGTCACATTAGTATAAAAATCATTTTAAATAATAAAATTGTCTTAAATGTAACCTTTATAAAATTCATTCTGGTTATCATAAAAATTTAGAGATGGTTATCTAATGGTGTATCGCACCTTACCACTATGAATCACTTTAAACCTATTTTTTTATAATAAAATAAAATCTATTGTACTACTCTACAATTTTTGATATCCTTATTTGCATAGGCCATTTAATCATATTCTATTTATAATGATCATTTTAACACTGTTTTTCCACAAACACAACATAATACTTTCAAAGGCTTTTATAACTAGGTCATCAATTTTTAAAATATGTTATCAAACAAAAGTCACAAAATACCAAAAAGGGTTGGTAGTTAAAACACGGTAACAGACTCTAACATAATTCTATTGTTTGAAATGAAAGAAAACAATCAGGAACATTTATCAAATAAAATCAAACGACTACATACATGAAAGAAAACTCATGCAAGACGTTACGTACCTAAAAGAAAACGTAAGGTCTTATCCAAAATAACGATCAACAGAGCAAACCTAAAAGCATCGATACTAACACGTCGCCAACGGGTTACGAAAACTAAGGGATATACAACCAAGGATTAAAAAATTAATTGATCCACACTTAATCTGTAGAACAATTAAGTGCCTTAAAGATACATTTGATACTCATACGAGTAATCAATGCAACGAAAGAACTAACGAAACGCGCCTATATCCGAAAGAGCAGATTTCAAACAACCAATATACATCGAGACGTTGAATAGTAAAATCAGGTATCCTTACTAATAAAGTACGATGAAGGGATGCTAAGCTTTAACTTAGGAGATCCAAACAAAAAACTGAGCAAACAAGCAACCTCTATAATAGCAATACTAGGTATCTGCAAATACTAGATAGAAGAGAAACTTACTATCTATACAACTCAACTTAACATATCCTCTAATTAGGTATAGGAATAATTCTCTTACCCATACCAACCTTTTTTTTTTTCCTTTATCTTGATTTACACATATATAACAAAAACATATTACCACTACCACTTACAACAAACACAATAAATGCAATCATGGTCACAGTCTCACGTGATGTGAGGCCCTTTATAATTATGTTGGCCAACATAATTATAAGTACCTTAATTTATCACAAGTGTACTTACTTCCAAGACTACCCATTTCAATCATAATTCACAAATAAGCACATATACCACATTGCACATCTTAAACCATCCATACTGTAACACATAATGGTGTTATCTCATACTAACTAGTTACTTATATCAAATTAAAATCAAAAACGAACATCAAGGAATGAAAGTCTCATAAGACTCCCAAATACGACATATCCAAAAAATAAATAAAAACAAATCATTAACAACATGGAGGTAAAGGATGGGATAAACTTATGCCGGGACTCCCTTGGGTTTGACTTTGCCTCATAAGAATCCACCCGACTCCGGTCTCTAGCCTATTATGCGGAATCCCCGACAAACGATCAACTATTCATTTCCCTTCGGTTCATTCAAGAGGCTCCTTATAACGCTTAAGTCCAGTTGGGAAAATGGTTCCCCAACGAGACTTCTTACGGGTGGGGGAAAACATAGCTAAAATACTAAGAAAGTAATACATATCATATCAGATAATGGTAGGCAAAATAACTAAAATGACAACTTAGCAAAATACGAGATATATAAGCTATGCAAAAATAGAGGGGAAGCATAGCAGTTATAAAAATAAACATTTAAGTCCTAAATGATCTAAATGTGAGGACACTAGTATTGAATAGAGCTCAACACCTTTTCTTATAATCAAGGCGCTGATACCCAATCTGTCATACCCTGCCTAGCGGAAACACAAGGCAAAACATCATGGATATCATTACAAGATAATGGTGTCAACAATAAAGAGAACTAAATGAAATAGATAAACAAATGAGACACAATGTGTCATGATAATATCTACCACAAGATAAAGGAGGCTTGCATTATGATAGCAAATTCATACATCAAGGAAACATACTCTAAAAGTTTAAACTTTCACAAATAAACAACCATGTATTAAAACAATTCAAATGACCATAAATAAAATCTCTAGGAGAATGATCAGCCATGCAAGCCTTACGACCATCACTAGCCACTCTTCCTAACTTCAACATCCTCAAGATGGTTACCTGAAAATGATGCTTAAAACATCAACACAAAGGTTGGTGAGAGTTATAGGTTTAAGACACAAAAATCAAGGCTTATAAACAATTATTATGATTAATGCAAACATGGCAAGACAATTACTGTACTATCATACAAGCTAACATGCAAATGTAACCATAACGAGCATGGGAACGGAACGTGTCCCTCGATCTAAAAAGTATCAACACTTGGGTAGGAACGTTACCCCCGATCCATTAAAACCATCACTTTACAATGGGTAGGACGTTACCCTGATCCAACTTCACAACAAAAGGTAGACGTTTTACCCCCGATCCCAAATACAACATATGCATTTAGCACGTAACATACAATAGCCAAGTAAAATCCATACACTTTCAAAATAAAGACACCTAATCACAGTAATTAGAACTTTTCAAATCCCATTTGGCATCATTTCCATCCCAATTTAAAAGCATGTATAAAGTAGGGTCTATGAAACTCACTGATTACTCTAACGCAGCTTCCAAATCTCAACACACAACTATACAAATAAATAAACACGGTTACACGCGGAACAGCTAAAAGCTCTAGTTCTGTAACACACATTGAAGATGTCCTAAGGGATTTAGCTATACTATCATTCGGGGTCACCCCGACACCATGCCCAACTTTAACCACTTCATTAACACTTTACACTAGCTACTTATAATTAAATCAGAACTTGCGATTTTACGTGTATCTATACGATACTTGCTGACCTTTATAATTTATACCAAAAATCATCTAAGCTCCTTTATGTGTTTATTAAATACCTTGAGATTCCCAAGAGCCATTTACATGCACAAGTACTCCTAAGAAAATCGAACTTCAAAACAGTCCCAATTCAGACCTGCACGCGCACTAAAAATTTTGGACTTATTAACCATACTTAGACATAAAATTAGAAGCTATAATTATGGGGTTTATTTATATACATATGGAACTTAACTACTCTAGAAATTCTAAGCTTAATTTCACTTTTAAGTTAGGGTTTCACCCTCACAAACATGACCTAATTCTGACCCATATTTATTGTTTTGACCACTTTTGTTGCAGAGATTATTTGAATGACTTCCCGACCTTAAAAACCTTTGAGGCCAAAATTTCTGGAAAGTAGACTCTTTTGGCTTATTCATAGACTCAATAAACATATCAATACATGTTTTTATCATCTAGATATCAGTCGTTGAACATGACCCAAAATTCTGCTCAACCCTAAATCAAGTTTTAACGCAAATCTAACCTAACCAATTGCATGAACATGACCCTAATCAAGCCCTAATCACTCTAGCATCATTAAATATAATTAATATTATGTATTTTATGTAAACTCTAGATCCATCAAAAATCATGTTACATGAATTGAAAGAATAAACAAAGAAGGAGAACATACCTAACGATCTTACCTGAATTGACACGATCTAACACCTAGATTTCTTGATCAAAATTTTTGTCTTCCTTAGGGTTTTGGGGTTGGATCTCATGGCACAAAGAGAAGAAGGGAGAAAATATGACTAGGGTTTTTATTATATAAACTTATCTAAGTAGAATCCTAGTCCAACTATAATTTTTAAATAAAAACAATTTTTTTTCCTTTTCTTTATAAACCGTACGCCCCCTTTAATTATATATATTTTTTATTTTATTAATTATACTTATATTTACATTACCTTAATTTTCTATAAAAACCTATGTAGATTTGGTAAACCTTTTTACATAAATGCTACTTACTAAACTTTTTAAAAATTTCAACATCTACTTTCTATTTATGGAAAGTTTACTGCGAACTTCCATATTTCACTCACATGCTTCCTTTCCAATAACTTACACTTCTTATAAACGCTTAACTCTTAAAAACCAAGAATTGACGTAGCAAGGCTCAACACGTCTTCAATTCCCATTTTCACCACACGTGATATGAGTGTGTGGGGGGTTTTTGGGGTTTTTTTTTTTTGATTTTTTTTAGGTAATAATTTAGATTTTATATTTTATTGTTTATTGGTAAGAGTATTGGTATTATTGAATGTGGTTTAATAAGATAAGTATGTTTTATATTTGAAAGGATTGTATATGTATTTTTGTATAGTTAATGGAGTTGGGTTTTTAGTTAAGATATTATAGTTATATTTTGGGTGTTGGTATTGGGGAGTAAGTTTGATTTAGTGTAATTTTGGATATGAGATGGCTTATTTTTTTTCTTATTTGTATGTGAGTGTAAAGTTCTGTGTAATAATTTTGATGTATCGACCTTTTCAAAAAGCACCCATATTGATCTATTCTTTATTGCCGTCAAAACAGGGGTTATTGAACATATATATATAACTTTACTTGGTACAGGTTAAAATAAATTATTGTAAAATATGAATATGTCTAGCACCCGCCTCAATAATACATAGTTATAATTAGTTGAGTAAATTACCAAAAGTCTTTGGCGGGTAGAATATGCCGCGTCTAGCAAAAACAAATACACATGCATCATGGACCATGGATAAAAAACGTTACCTCTTCGGTAGCCTTGTAGCACCAATGTTCCAGCATAGCCAACCCTGACCTTACATATTCTCCATTAGTATATGAGCAACATTCTCGTCTCAGTAGAAGGCTGCAAGGATATAGTAAAATTAAAGATTAAGATAACAGGTTTCTACTCCTAAAAACTTTAGCTTGCTATTGTAACCTGTTGAATAATTAGACATTGATGAAAGCAAATATCTGAATGAACACTTGACGAATAAAAAATGGCGGGACCTACAAAAATGAAATAAATAATAGAAATTAGTAAGGTTCCTGGCAGTTAATTCATCATATGATAGAAAGATAAAGGCGCCATATTATCACATAATTAGCCTTTAATATGTTTAGCAAGCATCCAAGTTTTGTGACTATTCCCTGCCACTGAGCAAGCAAAATCTCATGAGAAGCAGCATTTGCAAGTGCACGAGCTGTCCCCTTTGAAATGGACACTTAGCCATTTCTAAAGGTATAAACTAACCTGCTCAAATCACGGTTGTCACAATATCCCCTCCTTATGGACATAAAAAATGGTAATTGTACATCTACTGAGTTGATTAGCAGAAAGTCTAGGTAACAATCTCGACCCAATTATTTACAAATATGTTGTTGGAGGTTATGTTTTATTTCATCTCTCAATGGTCAACGGGTAAAAACATTGCTTTAAAGAAAAGAGATTGAACTGGTCGACAGATCCAAAGCCACCCAAAGGGTAATTGAATCCACAAAACCTCTTAAAATCATTATGCTATAAAATAAGTTTATTACCTAATATAACTTTTTGACCATGCTTCACAGCCTAATTAACTTTAAAACTCTGTACAAAAAAGTATTTCGGGTCATCAGAAGCGACCCGACCCACCCATTTGCTACCTCTGCCATTTTTGTACCTGAATGCACAACCCAAGCAATGGAGATATCTCTCTCTTTAAGTTATCGCGTATCAACCCAAATGTCTTTTCAACATACGCTGTCAATTGCTGCTTGAAAAGCAAAGCAGGGTATCGGGCTTTAAGTGGGCGAAAGGAGTCAGATCCACCGGTTGAATCTCCGTCGTTTGAAGAAACATTTACACCATGTGGACTTCCACCGAAGCTCTGTGCATAAAGAGGGATAAGTAGATCTAGTAGACAATATCAAGAGAAACTAAGACCAACTAAGCTATAAAGATAAAGTTTTATTTTTCTGGAGACTGATGAACTGCTCTCCTTCAGTTCATTATTTGTATATTAGCTCCCCTTATAAAGTGGTTTTGTGGTCAGCCTATACATCCCCATATTCTACCTTCTGCCGAAAGATGAAAAATGCCAAAACCCAGACCCAAAAAGTAGTGAAAAACATTAACAGACAGCTGGCAGGTTTTAAAAGCGCGATTGCGAGCGAGGCGATAAGGGTCAAATAAACGAGGATTGAGGCGCCGAGGCGACACGAAAGCAGCGCGCATCACGTACGCGATGGATTATTTATAAAAAATACTTGTAGTTATATATAATACACAAAACATTTATAATACCCACATTTAATACAAAATTACGATTCATAAGATATTCATTGGATTTTCATAGGCAACGATTCCACTCGTTAAAATACATATATATCACCAATCATAGTTAACGATTCCACTTTATGTGGCTTTTTTTTTTAATTAAAATTGGTCAAACTGGACCTATCTTAAAAGCAAAGCCCATAAGAAATATCCCAATACTCATTAGCAAGACCAATTTTACTTTAGAAGTCCCACCTCAAAAGTACATGAGCGCAAATAATATGCACGAAGCAAGCATTAGCCTGATGATGCCTATGCGATATGCGCCTTCACCGCCATCCCGTAAACGCAATGCATCAGGGTGTCCGATGCAATAGGGTCGTGCATCTGCCTCAAGCGCGCCTCGGGCGCGCCTCAGGCGTGCTTTTTTAAACACAGACAGACAGAAAACCAAAAGAAAGTTCAATTTGGTAAGAATTTAAGATAAAAACTTGTGCTGCACGGGCAGGTGTATACCCGGAAGGCTAATTGATTAAGTCATTGGCTTGACAATTTTTCCAAAATTTGCTTAAAAAGAACATTGCAAAATAAG
>BQNB010177256.1:2666-12983 GCA_026074375.1 Tanacetum coccineum
ATAAAGAAAAAGTGCCGAAAATTATTAAAAATAAAAGCCCTAATTTTTATCTTTTTATAAAAGTTTAATTAAACTAATTTAAACCTAATTACTAATTAAAACTAGTAAACTTAATTGAAAACTTAACTAATGGACTAATGATGCAAAAATCTAAGAGACTGTTAGGATCACATAAATGGACCCAAACAAAGAAGCTTCGGTCACTCGAAGATACAAGACAAAAGTCTAGCTCGAAAGACAATGTAAATTAATGTAATTGGGCATTTATTGAAAAATCCCGAAATGGCCCATTCAAAGCCCATAGGGGCCGGCCTCTTTAGGTCTTATTGTAAGGCTATATAAAGCCTTTTTTATTTTTATTTTTAGGTTAGCTACTCAATAATATTTTTCATCTTTAGGGTTTGTAGCAACTCTTGTTTCTTTCAATCAAAAAGTTCTTTAATGTTTAATCTTTTGTGCTATTGATCTTGTGATTAATCTATGGAATGATCTAGGGATCCTACATAATTTATAATGCAACATGTTATGTAAGCCCAACCCTACTTAAAAAAGCCACACTTTTGTGGCTTATCAAAACCCTCTTATATAAGTTCATAAGCCCACTCATATAAGCTTAGCCAAACACTTAGTTTGGGCTTATTTGACACGTATAAGCTAATAAGCTCATAAGCTCATCATATAAGCTCATCATATAAGCTTAGCCAAACACCCCTTTAGACTATGCCAATATCATGCATGATGTCAATGGTCAAGCACGTGTGACTATAAAAGGCAATGAAACTTGCTTCATTTCACATCACATCTCATTTATTTTAAATCTCTTAAGATTTCTTGTGTGAGACATCCTAGAGAGTTTGTAATATCTTTAAATACAAGAGATATAACTATTGGTGTTTATCTTTGTAATTAGAGAGTGTGATTCTTAAGTTTCTATATAGTGAAACGTATTTTTTCTTGCTCTTGATTTTTATCTTATTGTGATTTTTCATGTTAAATCTATATGTCGTCTTTTATAATATTTCATATTTTAGTTATGGGTTTGTTTTAATCTCAACACGTATGACATCAATGTGTCGATCATGGTGAAACATTAAATATTAAGTTTAGAAAAGGATGATTGTGGTATTTGATGCACTAACAAAGAGGGTGATATTATGCATGGGTTAAAATAACAAGTGGGTACATTATTTTATTTCCTTTACGGGTCAATAGTTGTGTATTAAATAATGGCAACTCTCCTCCAATCAAGATAAATCCACCCACAAATATCCAACAAGAATCTTCACCTTTCAGATAAACCCTCACAAACAAATCAAAATAAACATTAACTTCTACTTTATTATTATTAGAAAATAAGCACGACAATTACATTTTTGAACGTTTTATATTTGATATAGTTTTAATCCAATGTCAATATCTTACCTTTTAGTTTTAGCTACAACATATTAAAACCAAACATTTTGGTACATATATAAGTCTCAGTATTTACATTGATATATGTTAATTGTGGTAAAGTCGTTTTGTAACTAAATGTTGCATTTACCAATTGGCATTTAGCCGACTCGTATGATAGATACTCTTATTATTTCATCAGCCGATAACTGTAAGTCTGAGTTTAATCACTATACATGAATTTGTGGCTTTACGGTGTAAAAAATTGGAACATAATCGGTTGTACAAGAGAAAAAAAGTTTGTAATGCTTACTACAGTAGTTACTACCAATGAACATTTATAAACTTCTGTTTTGGAAATTCTCTTAATTTATGTGGAAAAAGATTGTGTATCTATGGAATAACGAGTTTGTAATTCTTTCTAAGTAACCAAGAATAAATTAAAGTATATATACATAAATCATAAATCCAATCTAGATATGATAAGAAACATATGAAAATTCAATGTGCAAAATGAACACAACTATGTTAAAAAAAAACACAACTAATGCGGTGTTTGTTTTTTTTAAAATTTCTCTTAACAGTATCTTAATCTGACTTATTTAGACGTGGTCAGACATTGGGGTCATTAAGACTGTTTGTTTTTCTCATGTCATTCAGAAGCGGAAAGAGGCAAGCAGTATTAAGAGCGTTTGTTTTTTTTTATCATTAAGAGGCATAAACCTCTTATTCAACTAGATGTGAAAGGGTGCTTTAACACCTCTTAATGTCTTTTTTTTATTCTTAATTTTTTTCTTACTTTTTTTTTGTTTGTATTTATTTTCTACTTTGTTATGATTATTTTATTTTGGTGTTTTTATTTTATTTTTTTATTGTTTTACTTTTGTCTTTTATATTAAAAGTATTAAATAGAATCATTGCATATGTTTTGTTAGATAAAAAGTGTATAAGATGATATGTGACAATTCATATTTTGTTCAAATTGAAGGGCTCGGTTTCAGACTCATATATCTCAATTCTAACGCGACTCATTTAGTTAATCGTTTTAAAAAGTTTAATTTAAACTTTGACACGTTTATTTTTGTCAATAAACATGAGATAACATGCTTTGTTTAAAATACTTTTAACTTTAAATTGATTATATTATAAAATTTGTTTTTTATATTTAACAAAGTTTATTTCTTGTGCGAATGCAATCCTTTTATATTTAAATTGTAAAACTATAGTTTAACACATTTAGACATTTTTACCAAAACAAACAGTTTTATTTGATTCAGATTCAGATTTCTCAACCATTTATTCAGATTAAGATGAAAATCAGATTCAGACTTTTCTACCTAATATTCAGATTCAAATGTGCGAATTAGATTCAGATTCAAGGTCTCTTAATAAACAAACAACACCTAACTAAACATATACATAATAAATGATGATTTAAAAATATGGGTAAAAGGTAAAGGGGTTGAACCAATAAATATGGATGTTAAGCTTTAAGTAAGCAACAACTTTTCTTTTGTTCAGTGTTAGTTACATACTTTAATCCTTTCATTATGATTCATGAGTTTTTGGACCACAGTTTTTTTTTACATATTTCATTATTTTGTACAAGATGCTCTTCTACTTCTATTTTCATTCTCTCATCCTTTTCCTTAAAGGACTTCCACACATATGCTTGTCTTTATTGCTCATTCAAGCAAACAACCACCATTTGCAGAGTCAAATTCGAGCCAACAACATCTCCATAGATTATGATAGTGGGGGAGGAATTAGATGCTGACAGAATAACATAGTACCGATATGGAATATCGTCCCTTCAAAGTGCAATGAAACGTCGTCGAAGATAAGACTATCTTTCAATAATCGTGTGACCGCATGTGACAAAGTTCCCATTTCACGAATGGTAATGGAATCAACAAAGCTTTGGTCGAATTTTAGCATGTATCTAATCAAATGTATGAAATATCGTTGAGCAATAATATAAGCATCTTATGAAACCGAAACAATGGTAATGAGCAGATTACTTATTTCAACAAGGAAGGAGGATTTTGTTATATTATACTCGTATAATTTAACGAAACAATAACATTAGCCGTTTAATAGAACACGATTTGTAAAAGGAGTAATAACGACATCTAAATAACCCTTGGCATCTTATCGATGAAGCAACATTTCATGAATTGCATAGGAAACAATGGTCTTCCTTTAACAAGTATCACCAAATGTCTTGAATAATATTCATAACATTGCTACCTTTGTACAACAATGTACAATTAAAATGACGCAATCTAAAGAGCTATTGATCCTTTATTAATGAAGGTATGAAAAGTGTGAACAATAATGAATGTATAATACAAATATACAAACCTATGCCCCAGGTAATATGGTAGTGACAGAATAAAGGGTCATGGGTTACCAAGTGTTCTCATTGAAGACTTTCACAAAAAAAGAATGGGTGGCATCTTGGATTGATGCATAGATCTATCACACACAAAAGACATGACGCACCTATTGATTATTGGCATATTCTTCCTTATTTTGATTCACAACCATTCACCTCACTAACAAAAATTATATTCCAAGTGGTAACCAACAATATTTGGTTCTTATTCTATGGCCCTAAATAAAATCCAAAGTAACAATTTCCAACCAAAGTTCAAATATCTATCTCCACCATGTATAACTTGTAAGTTGAAGTCCTTATCAATTGGGAGTTTATAATAATTCATGAAAAATCATTTTGTTCTTGAAATTAGACACAACATGTGATTCCTCAAGTAAGGTTCAAGTTATCTAACACATAACCATGTGCACAATTAATGGACAAAATTATTACAGCAAATATGAACTTGGTTGACTTGATTGCTAGTGAATAATTTAAAAAGCATGAACACTACACTTCATGTGCATAATTTATTGATTGTAGTATAAAAAACGGAGAATATAATCATAATCATATAGATATAGATAGATATATTATATAGTAATTATTCACAATGGCTGTAAGCTCAAACTTAGGACAAGCATTTACAAAATTGAGGTTGAAATTGAAACAATAATGTTGACTATAACTCAAACCTGACATGATATAGAAGATGGTAACGAATTTACAGATTTTTTGAGAGCCGTTTGAAGCTTAGGCGGTGTGGGTAAGGTTGATGGCTCTATTGAGCCTATCGAGAATGCCATTGGCCTTTCGCTTAGCCCTTGAAGTTCCATTTTGCGCGACTTGAGATAGGGTACCATAAGTGCTCTCTTCTTCCCTCATCTCCTTCCATTTTGTCCGATCATAGTAACAAAGAGTATACAAAACAGCAATGCAATTCTCCGTGTTTCGGGCACAATTAGTCTCCTTTATTAAACAAAGCAAACAAGAAACCGCCCCAAGATCACTCATTTCCTCAACAGCTTTTTGGTTACTCGAAAGCATGGCGAGGATAGCTAATAACTCGTCCACGTGAGCCCTGTTTTTTATTTTATTCAAAAGGGCTTTCACGGCTCCATCTCTCACAGCTCGAGCTTTATTTTCATGGGTAATGCATAGATTAAAGATAGCAGAAGCAGCATCTTTCATTGCCAACGGATGTCCCTCTTCTAAAAGCTCAATAAGCGGTTTCAAACCACCAGATTTTCCAATAAGCGACTTATTAGAGTCTAAAGCCGATAAAGTGAAAAGGGTAGCAGCCGCATTGCTTCTAGTTTCAATTGTCCCAAATCTTAACGCATCCAATAACAAAGGTATAACCTTCGGCGTCTCGGCCACAAGTTTCTTATTATTATCATGAATAGACAAATTCAAAAGCGTCGTAATCAAATCTTCCTGAAGATCAGGGTGAATTTCTCCACGCGTCTTCTTTTGACACAACGGAGTCAACAACTGAGGTATAGCTTCAAGGTTTTCACCAAACAACGCCCTGAAAGACGGCATTCTCTTCGTCAACGACCTCAACGTTCTAGCAGCCTCCTTCTGCTCAGTCTCTCTACCCGACATTTTATTCAAAAGAGACAGAAAAAGATCACGGTCAGCTTCCGTTAACCCATCTTCATCCGAATACTGTAAAGAACTAGGAAACTGAACCCCACGATTCTTACACCATTGCGTTATCATATCTCTAACCAATTGATTTGGTGTTAAAATAGTGTGTGAAAGAACTTGTTGCGTCTTGGGACATATCCTGTTTCCGGCTTTTAACCATTTTTGTATAAAGAGTCTATCATATGTCTGCAAATCATTCAAAACAAAAAAAAACAATCATAATCAATCACAAGCATAAAACACCAATATTAAACATATATAGTTAACTTACAGCATTCCAATTTTGACTTTTTCAAAATGATGAACAATGAGTTAGTCTAACTTTAACCAATTTACAGCCTAATTATATACTAACAAATAGAAACACCGACATTAAACAAATAACCTCACATCAACACCCTAATTACATCCTAAACCTACTTTTTATCACATAAAACTCAATTTTTTCATCATTTAACATAATCAACAATTAAACTAAGTTCAACCTAAACTTAACCACAACTTTATATAAAAATTAACAAATCATCAAATATTAAACACTTTTTTTCTTCACATATGGGTATAATTAAAACAAAACAAACGAGCAATAAGCTGCGCTGCTAGCCCTTTTCGCATTGCAAAACCAATTCTTTTGAAAACAACATTATTCCACAAAAGTATTACAATTAACATGTATAACAACAAATAAACACAATCATATAAACATATATAAAAAAACCAAATTTAAAAGGATAAAAAAAACTACCTGACCAGTAGATAATATTACAGGATCTCTCATGATTTCCTTAGAAATAGGACACCGAAATTCTTGTGGACACGTGGACGTTGAACTTTCATTACTACTATTATTCATTTCATTAAACTTTTTACTATCATTTGATTTCTTCTTAGAATTTTGTTTTAGTTTTTGCAAAATCTGATTAGCTTTATCGATTAACTCATCATTAACAACATCTGAAGTTGATGATGAGTCATCTATGATTTTGGAAACAAGTCTTTGTAATTCTTTTTTTAACTCCATTGTGATCTTTGCATGATCTTTTTCAAACACTTCACTTTTAGCCATGAAAATATGTAGATTACTAGACACGGTAGCACATAGTGAGTGTCTGTGTGTTTTTTTTTTATGTATTGGAAAACAGAGCACCGAGCAAGAGAGAAGAAAGAATGATGGAGGAGTGAGAGAGAAGTAGGTGTTGGTACATGTTTATAGGGAAGGATGTGATGTGTAAAGTTTTGTTATTGTAGTATGGGTCATTGAAAATTGTCAATACTACAACTTGGTCCATTACTTTGGTTAAGAACACAGTGAAAGTAAAACTAATGAAAAATAATTGTAACTGCATCTTTGAGATGCATTAATATGAATTAGATGTATTGCTATTCGTATTTAGGTGCATTATACTAGTAGGGTACACGCGCGTTGCGGCGGCGGGTACTCTGTGATTAATCAGAGAAAAAACAAAAGGAAAATAACCCCGATAATGCCCGGTTCATCCATTTTTATAGGTTCTAACCGGTTCTCTCCGGTTCGTTTTCAGACGGATTTTATTTGCTAGCCGAACCGGTGACCACTCATGTTCTCGGTTGAACTCGTTGGCCCAGTCCACATGTGTGTTTTATTAGTTTGTAAAATGTGCATAATACATGTCCTTTTCATTTTAAATGTGTTTTAAAAATTACATTAATTAGTAATTGGTGTTTTAAGAATAACATTAAATGTGTAGACCAGTCAATAAGTATGTGTTGTGAAATGGTTAATTGTACATATTGCATGTATGTTTGTATTATTGAATTTCAACTATTTGTTGTTTGCATTAAAGATTGTACAATGTGCATCAAAATCCTTGTATTACTTAATTTTTTTCATTGAATGAAGAGAGAGACGTGTGACATAATTTTATTGTTTGCGTAAAATGTTGTACAACATTCATAAGAATTTGTATTACTTAAAAAATTGTATTCAATGAAGAGAGATGAAGGTTTTTGCTTTATATATAGTATAGATTATGTAATTAGTTTTAAAAGTGATTTTTAATGAAAATTATGCAAAGTAAATCTCATTTAATTATAAATCTGATTACTTTTAGGATGTGATTTGCATGCCTTTTCCATTGCTTTTTTTTATTAATAGTTGAATGTAGATATAATACAAGTGTGTAAATTGTCAAATACTAAAACTTGGTCCATTACTTTGTTAGGAATACGGTAAAAAAATTTAGAATGCTGACAAATAAATATAATCATACATTTGATATTTAAATTAAATACATGTAGGATAAAGATCAAATAAAAAGACAAATATTCGTGAGAAGGATAAAAAGATTTTTTTTTTAAAAGTTCTCAAAAAATTCTGAAAAAATTTCACAAGATCGTGTATGTTGGTGCATGAAAAAGTTGTAAAGGAAGTTTTTCTAAAAGTGGATAGTTTTGCCGAAAAACAATTATGAAAAACAACGTCTGTGCATTAAATCGGTTTTTTGTGCATCAAAAATTCGTTTTTGTATCCAACTTCTTTTGACTTTTTGCATCAAAATTTTATTGCGCATCAAACTATAACAAGTCGAAAAATTTGTGCATCAAAATTTCTTTTTTTTGCGCATTAAAAAAAACGTATAAAAACTCAAAATTAGAAAAACTTCTTTTACAAAAGTTTTATGCACCAACATACCTGATTTAATGGAATTTTTCGAGAACTTTAAAAAAAAAAAAAATTGTATCCTTCTTACGAATATTTGTCTTTTTATTTTAACCTTCCTCAATACATGTATATTCATTAGATGCACCTTAATAATTGGTTTTAAAGTGTTTTTCAAGTGAAAACATGCAAATATTACTAGCAACAAATTTCATGGGACGAAAATATACAGAATTCGCATAATTTGATAAAATGCATTTAGTATATATATATATATAAAATATGCATCTAACTATTAAATAAAAAAGTGCATTTGTTGCATCTAAAAGATTGATAATGTATCTAACTCAAGTCGGTGCATCTCTAATGTGTGGTTATAACTATTTCTCATCTTTTATATTTTAAGATTTCTTCTCATTTGATCTTAATTTTCATATCTTTTTAAGATGTGATTTGCATTGTTTTTTTATTTGCACACGTCAGTGTACAAACAAGTATAGTTGGATGCAGATATGATACAATGGTGTAAAACATTCATTGGTGCGTATTAATCAAAAATAAGAATGTAATCAATTCTCATTTTTTTCATCGTTAGCGTGTAAGACTGTAAGTAGTTAATGCTTGATACCGATTAAATACAGTTGTATATTGCATGGATTGATGCGTATTAATTAAAATTAAGTATGTGCAAAAAAAGGCGAAGGAGATAGGGGGACTAGTGGTGTTAGAGCACTGGGAGTGGTGGTGTCATAGGCTCGTGCCATAGAGAAAAAAGTGAGAAAAATAGAGTTTGACATCAGATTTGGTATGGCACCAGAATTCAGTGGAGTGGTGAGCCATAGCTGAGAGGCTTTGGCACGAACCTTGAAGTGGTGAGCCATAGCCAAAACTCGTGCCATAAGGCAAATTTTTCACAAAAAAAAAAAAAAAAAATACTATGGCGTCGGCTGTTAGCTAACAGCCGAGAGGCCTTGGCACCAACCACGGAGTGGTGCACCATTCTTTTTTCTCGCGCCAAGGCTTGGCGCTAGCCGATGACACCACCATTCCCTCCGCTCTTAAGTCTCCCCAGCTAGTCCAATAAATTCACTACAATATAGTCAAAAACCTAATATTTTAAAAATTATTATAGTCATCCCCTATCAATATTACCCATTCAATAACTTATAACATATTTGACCAATTCAAATGGTAAGTTATAATCACATTTAATGACCACGATTATATTAGTCATGTAACCACTAATTCTTATAATTATGGAGGATAATTATGGAAGAGATTATATCTCCTATAACTCTCATAATTCCATTTGATTAAGATTTGAGTATATCCCCTATTAATAGAGGATCACAACTGCATGGAAAAAACAACACAGAAAACATAAAAACTTAGAAGCGAAGCATTATCCTTTAAAGTTCACCGAACACGATAAAATTGAGTTAAAGCTTTTGTTGCAACATTATGAGTTGGATAATGATCCAAAATTGAAGAATGTTACTTCATTGTCACAGTTGTGTAAAGGATTGCAAGAAACTAAGTCGGAAACTTATCCTCTTATTGACAGATTCATTCGTCTTATATTAACTCTTCATATTTCAACAGCCACATCTGAAAGAGCCTTTTCAAAAATGAAACTTGTGAAAACAAGACTTCGTAGTACAATGAGTGATGGCTTTATTAAAAGTAGCGTGATTATTAGTGTTGAAAAAGAGATTGTTCTTACCCTTTGTAATAATAACGTAATTAATGATTTTTACTCCAAAACACAAAGACGTGTCCAAATGAAAAAACGCAAGGTACTGTTACTTGTTTTTTATTTTATTTTTTTTGAACGGCAAATTGAAATTAATAAAAAAACTAGCAAGAAGCTAGAAATACTTGTTTTTTATTTAATTTCTTATTGGGGCAATTTTATATTTTCCCCTCTTTTCACCATTAATTTCATATTTACCCAAACATGCATCAAAAGTGTGGTACATCATGCATTCAAATGTTGTAATTTGGGTATATATGAAATTATTGGTGAAAAGAGGGGGAGATATAAAATTAATCCTTTCTTATTTATCATTAACATGAAGTTTGTGTTTTAATATATTGAATATTTATTTGTTATTTGCAGGTTAGTTCATGAGACATGATTTTGGCCGAATGCTAACCGCTAAGTCGCTAACCGCCACTGAAACTCTTACAAAGATTGATTAAGGTTTTGTATTACCGTAAAACACGTGTTTCTTTAATTTATTAGGCATTTGGC
>BQNB010177257.1:0-12982 GCA_026074375.1 Tanacetum coccineum
CAGAACATATACTCTTTGAACCTTTCGGAAGTAAGGGGTGTATGGAGTGTATCTTCAATAGATATACATAAAATTAAGATTGTATTGTTGATAAAATATAGAATTTCGACACTTTTTCGACAAAATTTCAAAATCTCAATCTTTAGCGTTTACTAAAATATTTTTCCCCAAACTAACGCTCAATATCACTTCGTAAATACATCTCACTTTCAAAAGTTTGTCAAAATTTCTTAAAACGACTAAATATCGCTTATTGGGCTTTAAGGCCCAACAAGGGTCCAATAAGGTATTTGTACGTCCAAATTACGATTCAAGCACAAAACTAAGGTCCATTTATATACATAAGCTTATACTAATAAGTAGAAAATAACCCGGACCACAATAAGCCAACAAATAAGCCATGGCTTATTTGTGCTTATTGGGCTGTGAGCCTAAGAGCTCAAAAATCAAGTCCGTAAGCTTAAAAATAAGCTAATACGCTACATATAGTATTTGGTTACTACCATAAGCTATAAAAATAGTCCACAAACATAATAAAAATCACTTCCCTTATGAATTTATAGTAGGACGTGAGCATAGCCCACAAACTAAGCTATACAAGCTATTATACAAAATAAGCTATCTAGCAATATATGTTTCTCAACCATCATGACCACAACATCAAAACTAACAAAACCTTATCCTTGTTCCTTTTTATTCGAACCCTAAACGCACCCTTTTATTCATTTTGTTTCCTAAAAATCAATTTTTACGATGATCAATTTGTACAACTAACATCTATGCATCGATATAAACACAAAAGGACAAACAAAATGTAAATTTGGAAACTTACAAGAAAATCTTCAAAAATGTATATTTCGACACGAACAGGACAACCCAAACGTTGTTTAAATGAATACCCAAATACTCGTATCAACCCAGAATATCACATTCTTGATCAAAGTTGGAAAATCTATGTTGGTTTATGGTGGTTGGTGGCGGACGAACACACACACACTTATGAGTGTGTGTTTTTTTTGAAAACTAAAATGAGAGAATGAATGGGATGTTGGTTGTCAAATGGAATATATGTGTACAAGTGGGAACATTTTAGCTAAAAATATGGCATCCTTGTCTCCTATGAGACCTGAACCGGCCACGGTATCCAAGGGGGTTCGGGGTGTCGTTTTTGTGTCAGGATCACTTAAAAGCTCGTAAAACTTAACCGTAAATTATTCCCCAAAGTTAATTAGCTTTTTTATTCACCTTAAAAATACTTTTCCATTAACCTATAGTATTTACACGACATATTTACACTTTAAACCCTTCAAGACTCATTTGGACATTAACGTACGTGCCGGGCTTGTTTTTCGGCATTTCTCAAAATTCACGGGTCAACCACCCAAAATGCAAATAACACAATAATAACCTCTAAAAAGGACTATTATTCACAATAAACCATAAATTACCACAATTCTCAACAAAATTACCACCGTCAACACGGTATAATATCTGAATAAACTGACAAATGCCAAATAGTCAAAGGACTAAAAATGAAATATTCAAAACATAAAAGGGGCAAGCGTTACATTTTACCCCCCTTAAAAGAATTTTGACCCCTAAATTCAACTACTATCATCACTAAACAAATGCGGGTACTTAAGCTTCATCTGATCCTCACGTTCCCACGCTAATTCAGGACCACATTTCGTATTCCATTGAACCTTGACGATGGCAATCCTACTACGCTTCAGCTTCTTAAACTCTTTTTCTAGAATTTCCATAGGCTCTTCCATAAAATTTAACTTAGCATCAACTTGGATCTCATCCAAAGGCACTTGCAGTGTTGGATCAGCCAAACACTTCTTAAGGTTCAACACGTGGAACGTATCATGAACACCATCTAATTTCTTAGGCAAATCTAACCTATAGGATACGTGGCCTACTTTTTCAATAATCTCAAAGGTCTAACAAATCTAGGTGCTAGTTTCCCTTTCTTCTCAAAGCGTACCATACCTTTCCAAGGCGATACTTTGAACAAAACATAGTCACCTACACTAAACTCTAGAGGCTTCCTCCTCTTATCAGCATAACTTTTTTAACGATCACGCACGACCTTAAGTCTATCCTTAATCTGCGAGATCTTCTCAGTAGTCTCTTGCACTAACTTAGGTCCTATCAACTGACCTTCTCCAACATCAGCCCACATAATTGGCGAACGACATTTTCTACCATACAATGCCTCAAACGGAGCATATCTCACACTAGAATGATAACTATTATTGTACAAAAACTCAACCAACGGAAGATGAACATCCCAACTTCCTTCGAAGTCCAAGACGTACACTCTAAGCATGTCTTTCAAAGTCTGAAATGTACGCTTACTCTGACCATCTGTCTAAGGGTGTAAGCCGTACTCATGTCTAAACGAGTTCCTATTGCCTTTTGCATTGACCGCCAAAACCTTGATGTGAAATGACTATCACGATCCGATGTGATCGAGATCTACACACCATGTCTAGCAACTATCTCATTTAAATACAATCTAGCCAATCTATCCATCTTATAATCCTCATGCATAGGTAGAAAATGAGCAGACTTAGTCAACCGGTCCATAATGACCCAGATTGTGTCATGCCTACTACTAGTCCTAGGGAACTTAGTCACAAAATCCATAGATATTCCATCTTATTTCCATACGGGAATCTTAGGTTGCTAGAGCAAGCCAGATGGCCTTTGATGCTCACCCTTAACCTTCAAACAAGTCAAACACTTACTAACATACATAGCTATGTCCTTCTTCATACCAGGTCACCAATACCTATCTCTAAGGTCATAATACATCTTATCAGCTCCTGGGTGTATAGAGTACTTCAACTTATGGGCTTTATCCATTATCAGGGTTCTCACATCACCCTTCAAAGGTACCCATATTCGATCCAGGTAGTACAAAGTTCCATCACTTCTTTGTTCTATCATCTCATCCAAACCTTTCTACAATCCTATAGACTCATCCACAGTGATAAGGCCTAAATTATACATGTTTTCGGCGGCGTTATTTGCATTTATTTTATCATTTCTCGTGAACCTTTGGTACTTAATCAAGTATATTTGCTATTATAGGTTCATGATATGTGTCGTGGAAGAATACGGAAGATTACACGAAGAATTAAAGCATAAACGAAGAAATAACTCAAGTTAATGATCTCCCGACACTTGTTCACTGTTTTGCCCTTAACTCGGTCATACGAACTCCATTTTAGTTGGTTCAAGTAGCCACGCGAGCGGAATTCAATTATCTACAACCATGAAAAAGGCCAACTGCTAAAAACGACCAAAAAGTACGCCGCACTTACAAAAAGTGTGGCATACTTTTCACCAAAACTGAAAAAATCTTTTAACACCCAAAGTGCGGCGGTTTTGGCAAAAGTGCGGTGCATTTTTGAGGCGGTGGAGAGAATTAAAGCCAATTAAATGCTAAGTGCATTAACACCCTATGTGCGGCGCATAAATAAGTTTATACGGCGCACTTTGGCCCATTTTTAGCCAATAAATACAGCCCTTAATCACCTCATTCCATATCTCTTACACACACATCATCCCACTTCGTTTAGAACACTTAGAATAAGTGTTTTTGGTGATCTTGGCTTGACAAACCAAGGAACCAAACACCCTCTTCAAACCACCATCACCATCATCTACCACCACTATCCACCAACAATTCCCAGGTTTTGATCTATTAAAGAAGCATAATAGAAGTGTTTATTCGAATCTATAATCGATTTTGATAGGATTGTTCATAGTTTTTAGATTTTGCTTTGAATATAATAAGATGTTCTTGGGAAATTCATGCAAAACCACCATAGTTTGCTCTTGAAGTCGGTATAAACCTTGTTTATCCTTTGAATATGATTATTATTGAATTATTTGAGTTCATAATGTGTTTTATTACTTCTTTGATTATGGAGTAGTAATCTTGTGTTTGTTTGGGCACTATGTGATCTTGGATATGGAGCGTTTGGATATGTATTTATTGAATTGGTAAAACATATTTTATATAAGAATATAGGCCGAAAGGGTGCTTTTATATATGTGTTTGATCATTCTACTTAATATATTGGTTATAATAACTTATAAAGCCCGAAAGGATTTGTTGTTATTAATCGATATAATCACTCGTTATATTTAAAGGCCGAAAGGATTTGTAACTTGTGAAATTTTTATTCTCTAAACTTATAAACACTATTCCAAATACTTCATTATCTTAGTGATCATTGCCTAAACAAACATACCTCAATCATTTGATTGAATCATCTCTTCATTGCTTTCTTTACAATATTCGATATATGCTCGTTTTGGTTAATTTGATCCGTGACAATCATCTTAGCCTTAGCACCTTAATTACAAATTGTGAAAACATCAATTCCCGTGGAATAACATGGACTTACCTAAAGCTATACTATACACGAACGCGTATACTTCCTGAGTGTTGTATTTTTAGTAAAAATCGGTATTTCTAGTATTATAAATTTAAAGCTTGCAAAACACACATCACACAGCCTCCTTCTGAGCCGCCAGTATCCTATCCTTGATACTCTAGTGAAGGGTTATATTCATAGCTCTAATTCTCTTAGGCTTTACTCTTTCCTTCCTACTTAGGGCATCAGCCACCACATTTGCCTTACCAGGATGGTAGCGAATCTCACAGTCATAATCACTAAACAACTCTATCCAGCGACGCTGTCGCATATTCAACTCTTTCTGACTAAAGATATGCTGAAGACTCTTATGATCCGTATAGATGACACTCTTTGTCCCATACAGATAATGTCTCCAAATCTTAAGGGCAAACACAACTGCTCCCAGTTCCAAATCATGGGTCGTATAATTCTTTTCATGAATCTTCAACTGCCTAGACGCATATGCTATCACTTTACCTCTCTGCATCAACACGCAGCCTAGTCCTAACCCGGACGCATCACAATATACCACAAAGTCTTCCGGTCCATCAGGGAGAGCTAGAACAGGCGCATTACACAACTTATCCTTCAAAGTTTGAAATGCCAATTCTTGTTCCTCACCCCAATCGAAAGTCTTACACTTCTGAGTCAAGATAGTAAGAGACTTAGCTATCTTAGAAAAGTTCTCAATGAACCTATGGTAATATCCAGCCAATCCTAAGAACGAACGAACCTCAGACGGAGTTCTAGGGGCTTTCCAATTCTTAACAACTTCAATCTTACTATGGTCTACATGAATCCCATTACCATTTACCATATGCCCAAGAAATACACTTCTCTTAGCCAAAATTCACACTTAGAAAACTTAGCATATAGTTTCTCCTTCCTGAGTAGTTCCAAGACTAACCTTAAGTTGTCTACATGCTCCTTCAGAGTCCTAGAGTAGATTAAGATATCGTCTATAAACACTATCACAAACTTATCAAGATAAGGCCTACAAACTTTGTTCATCAAATCCATGAATACCACTGGTGCGTTAGTCAGACCAAAGGGCATTATTGTGAACTCGAAATGTCCATAACGAGTTCTAAACGCAGTCTTTGGAATGTCATCCTCATGCACTCTTAGCTGATGGTATCCAGACCTAAGATCTATATTTGAGAAAAACAGTGACCCTTGCAGTTGGTCAAATAGATCATCAATCCTAGGAAGCGAATAACGATTCTTAACAGTCAACTTGTTCAATTCCTTATAGTTAATATACATCCTAAAAGAACCATCTTTATTTTTCACAAACAACACCGGTGCTCCTGAAGATGATGAGCTTGGTCGAATGAAACCTTTATCCTAGAGTTTCTTGAGTTGTCTCGACAACTCCTCCAATTTAGAAGGTGCCAAACGATAGGGAGACTTTGCAATCGGTACAACTCTAGGGATTAACTCAATCCGGAACTCAATTTCTCGGAGAGGTGGCAATCCTGATAAATCATCCGAAAATACCTCAGGAAAATCTCTAACCACAACAATCTCTTCTTGTTTCTTATCGCTAGCCTTAACACTCATCAAAAGTATCGCTTTCTCATCCGGTCTTTCTCCTAATACTCTAAGCACCTTGCCATCTAGTAGTGGTATCCTCACTACTTTCTCATGACAAATTATTTCAGCCTTGTGATTAGACAACCAATCCATACCTATAATAACATCGAAACTCCCATGCCCAAATTGTATCAAATCGATGTCAAAGACATGACCCTCGATTTCTAGTTTGCAACTCTTAATAACCTTATCAATCTCTACTAGTTGCCTGCTAGCTATCTCAATCTCATATCTAGAACCTAATTCACTAGGCTCTATGCCTAACAGAGGTATAAAAGTAGTGGAAACAAAGCTATAGTCGGCACCAGAGTCAAATAAGGTAGTGGTAAAATGATTGTTTAAAGTAAACGTACCCGTCACAATGTTCAGATCCTGGCGAGCTTCCTCTGCTCCCAACATGAATGCCCTACCCCTAGCTTGGTTCCCTTGGTTTCCATGACCCTAACCCCTATTATTAGCATTAACTTGGTTTGGATGGTTTCCTTTTGGTCCTTGTGCTCTATTCAATCTAGGACATGCCGGTTTGAGATGGTCGGTACTACCACATTTATAGCATGCTCCACGAGTAGGTGTTGGGTTCCTTACATTTACCGGATTCACATTCCTAGGCACAACTCTACAATCCTTAACAAAATGACCTGGGCGGTTACAGTTGAAGCATGTGCGACAAGGCCCTCCGGGTGCATGGTAGGAGTTGCAGGTGGTACACTTTGGCCAAGCACCCATATTCTCTCTTCCTACAGGGTTTGCGGTTGTAGCAAAAGCATTTACAGTCCTAGTCCTCTTATTATCATCCCTACCATTCTTATCCTTACTAGGTTTCCCCACATTTCCTCTTTTCTCAACCATCTTAATTGATCCATTCCTAACAGCCTCATCGGTCAGTGCACCAGAAATCTGCACAGCTTTCTGCATATTTTTTTATTTAAGTTGTGAACTTTATGGTAGTTTGACATTTGATAAATTTGTACTTGGAATATGAAATTATTAATGATATTATATCAATGCTATGATGGAAACAATTTATGTGTCCACATATAATTAAAACAATGCTTGTATTTGTAGCTTTTAAATTTTCTACGGCAAATATGCGGTGCGAAAAAGCTAAATGAAGTGTTGCCTCTAGTTGAAAAAGTGTTGCACCAGTATTCTTAAAATGAAATAGAAGTGTTGTATTAGATGATGGAAAGTGTTGCACTTGATGCGTAAAAGTGTTGTCATCGGTCGGTGTTGTATAATAAGAAGTGTTGCCCATAAGTATCAAAAGTGTTGCAATATAAAAGTGTTGCATTTGTAAACATGAGCAACACTTTGACAAAAGTGTTGCACATTATGGCAAAAGTGTTGCTTTAGACCTAAGGCAACGGAGCCTAAGGCAGCACTTGAAAAAGTGTTGCACTAGGCATTATGCAACATTTTTAGGCCTAATACAACACTTTACGAGTGTTGCTTTAGCCCTATTTTCTAGTAGTGTATCAACCCGGAAATATCTTAAATCACTACGATCTTGATCAAAGTTGGAAAAATTATGGGTGTTTGTTTTGCTTTGGTCGGACGCACAAGACATACACACTTATGTGTGTGTTTTACTTTTTTTAAAAATGAGATGAATGAATAAAGATGTTGGTGGAAGGAATATTAGTACTAAGCATGTTTAGACATCCTTGCTAAAAAATAGCCATCTTGTCTCCTAGGCTCTTACTCATCCGATTATGGAATGCAGGAGGGGTTCGGGTCTTTCTTTTCGTGTCGGGATCACTTAAAAACTCATAAAACTTGATCGTAAAATTTTTCCCAAAGTTAATTAGCATTTTTATTCACCTTAAAAATACTTTTCCAATAACTTAGAGTATTTACTTGACATATTTCCACGCTTTATTCCCCAAAAACTCATTTGGACATTAACGGACGTGTCGAGACTCATTTTTGGCATTTCACGAAAATTCACGGGAAAGGCAAATGTTCAGTGTTATAACTGCAATGAAAAAGGCCACTATGCTCATGATTATTAGAAACCAAGAGTTCGTGATGCAAAGTATTTCAGAGAACAAATGTTGCAAGCAATGAAAGATGAAGTCAAAAGCAACCTCAAGGACGAAGAAAATGATTTCATGCTCGATAATTCTTATGAAAATGAAATATTAGAAGAGTTAACTGCTGCAGTAATCATGATGGCTCGAATCCAACCAGCTGATGAAAATGCTGAGTCTGAACCATCCTATAATTTAAAGGCTGTTAGTGATGTGAATGCTTCAAACAAGGTTTATGAACAAGTGAATCGTGTGAAACGTAAAACTATTATTCACACATCTGATGATGATCAAATTGATTCTAATATCATATTTAATGATCCTTATGTGGAAAATAATGGTGACACATCTGAACATGATTCAATTGCTCATGATGAATATCATGATATTCAAATGCTGGCATATAATGTTCAAAGAGAAGCTAAAAATCGAAAACGATTAAACAAAGAGCTTAAAAAGCAAAAAGAGTTGCTACAACCGGAGCTTGAGACGTTTAAGGACCGGGTCAAAACATTTGAGTCAAAAACAATTCAATGTTCAAAATATAAAGAAACATGTGAAGAGTTGGAACGAGAAATACGTGCTGATAAGGACACCATTAAACGAATTTTGAAAGAAAAAGATAAAATTGAAAGTGATTTTTTCAAAATTGAAAATGAAAAGATAATAATTCAACATGAAACTCAGTTAGCTAAAAAGGCTTTCAAAGAACATGAAAATGGATATCTTGAAGATATTTGTGATCTCGTAGAGAAATTAAGTTCTCATGATTGAATTGTTTATAAAATAGGTCAATCAATTCAAACAATTCACATGCTTGGAAAAGAACCAAATAAAGTTTATGATCCTTTTCTCAAAGCTGGGTTGGGTTATAAAAATCCCGAACGTCTCAAGAAAGCCATTGTAGCACAACCCAAAATGTATCATGGTGAAATGCTTTATGGTACTAATTTAAAATTTAATTCAACTAATTTTGAGGAAACTTTAAAGGATGCAGAAGAAAGTCGATTGAAAATGAGAAATAAACTAGTTCAACTTAACTATGGAAAATTAAATTCTCTTTATGAAACATTTGTTCCTCAACAAGAACCTTTTGCTGAACAAACATATTTTTCAATTCCTTTTACTTCTAATACTTGTTCTGAGACAAAAGAAGTTACATCGGATTTATCAATTCCAAAAATGCCAATAGAGAGTAAATTGCTAAAAATATTTGAAAAAATAGGTTTAGCAATTAATGATTTACAAAAATGAATTGATGTCACTCTTTTAGAAGATAGAAAAAGGAGATGGATGTCTGACAGTCAACATTCTTTAAGAGAATTTTATAAAATCGATGTAATTCTGATGTCTGAATCTTTGTCAACGAATTTAAATGAACTTCAACAAGAACTCATTGAAGAAGTACATGCAATGTTAAATATTTTTGAATCAATAGGACAGAAAGTTGCAGGAAAATCTCCAAAAAAATGTTTAACAAAATGAGATCGATCGACTTTTAGAAGTATCCTTGACTCGAGAAATTCAAGATTGTGTGTTAATTTCTGTTGAAAAACAGAAAAATGAGATGTTAAGAAATGAACTTGAGAAAAGTTCAAGTGACTCCAAAGATATCTAAGCCAATTTACTCAAAAGAATCAAAATTCTTGAAAATGATTTTAAGCGATCACAAGCTCAATGCATTGATTTTGAACTTAAACTACAACATCAAAAGGAGAGAATGGCCTGCGACGTCTCTTGGAAGTCAAGATTGTCAACATTGAATGATGAGAACGTGTTGCTAAAATCAAGTTGATTTTGTTGTTTAAGAAAGAGAAAATATTAAACTTGAATTTCAAAAGCTTTTCAATTCAATAAAAGCAACATGGACTCAACATCAAAAAGAGCTTGATGAGTTAATTAAACATGTTAATTAAAAGACATATGCTTATGCTGATGTGCGGGCTCAGAATCAAGATCTTTTGATGACAATATATGAACTCAAAAATAAGCTTAAAACCATTAAAAAAGGGAAGAATGTGAACACTAAATTTGACAAATCTGAGACCTCAAGAACACTTCTTTATGTAACACCATTGCCTAAAAACATAGCAGTTAAGGCTAAGAAAGTGTCAAATACTAAGGTTAACGCAGATAGGTCAAAACCAGTTACTTCACATTCTATACAAAAAAACAAGCAAAGCCAAAAACAGAGTGCGAATGTTATTGCAAAAGGAATGTATAGAATCACAAAAACAGAGACATAAACGCCGGATTCTAAAACTAACATGAATGTTTCTAATTCCATAGGTGTAGAAAGTTCTAATAGTGTTAGAAGACCTGTAGAATATATGATGTATCTTATCTCATAATCAAATGACAAGAAATCTAGAGAGAGAGTGGAAGGATTGAACACTTAGAGAGAAAGGAAAAAGAGAAAATATTAGATTAGAAAATGAACAAGTCAACAACCCTCCCTCTCCAAGGTGTGGAGAAGGGTATAAATACCTATGAGTGGCCGACCATAGGACTCTAAGTGGGCTTACCATAGACCTTGGGCCTTACAACCTTATCTAGGTTCCAAAAACTATACTACAAGCCCATCTAACGATATTTATGGAAGTGACCGATACTTTCGTATTCCTAACAATCTCCCCCTAAGGGAGGTCACTCCATTTTACAAAACTGTTAAACCTAGCATACTATGCTTGTCTTCAATCTTGAGCTCGTAGTCTTTAAACTACAATCATTAACTTGTGATATGTTGTAGTGATTATTGACTTTAGGCTTGAGCTTGTTCCATATAGCTTGACTTGTATGTGAACTTGAACTTCTTTGAGATCATCAACCAAACATAATCTCTTATCATCATCTTGAGATATTATCGCCATCTTGTGTACTTGTGACTTTCGGACCAACATGCTCATACTTTTCTTGAGATTGAAAGCTTGAATAAAACATCTTTCTTGAAGTTCTTTAACTTTAACACTTCGCCACTCCAAGAAGGACGTGCGGTATCAGAGTAGCGGAAGTCTTGAAACATGTACTTGAGCTTTCATGATGTCTTTATGTATGTTGGTTGAGTATGACATGTGGCTATGAATCTTGACTTGTCTTGATCCAACAGCAGCGACCATCGGGATTACCTACATGAAAGGGTTAGTGATAATCAACATGTATGGACGAAAGTGGCTTTGTCACTTCGTCAAATACGGTTATAATAACCACGGTTCCTCGTTAATCAGTATAAATACTGCCCGTGATCAAGTAGAATTCTGAAGAATCTCCTTGACAGGGTTTTATGGATGATCTCTTTTGGCTCTAGACTCAATAGTGCACATTTGGTTTTAGTAATCGGAGAATGGAGCAGACTGCCACCTTTTCAATACCAACTAACTCGGAGTGAGAAAGTCGATAGAAATGCGTGTAATCTACGTGAGAAATGAAACAAGAGTCTTTTAAGAGACCTTGAGTGGCTAGGGAGGGTTGTGCATTACGTCACTAGGTCAATGACGACTGTCTTTAATACCAAACAACAGCTTAGTATTTCTGACAGTTTATGTATTGACCCGGTTTCTGCCTAAATGTAAGGAGGGCTTCTTTCTTTTCACCCTTTATCTTAACTTTTCTTTTTCATTCTTCAACTCCTTCAGTGCTTACCGAGACTGCATGACTAGTACCTTGTTGGGTTTGTTCTAGATATAGCTTCATCTCAGTCGGCACTATTCCTTTTTCTTACTTTTTCTCCTTTTTTATCATACCTAAGGACTTTCTATTCTAACTAATGAAATGTCTGATTGAAATTATTTAAGGTATATAAATAATAATATATTAAATAATATACCACTACTTATATTAACTAACACTAATCAAGTTTCCCCTGGTTAGGTTCAAAGAAAGAAAATTAAAAAAATCTGGAAGTAGTATATGATATTCCCGGGTCGTTATCCCCAACGAGGAATGCAATGGAAAGTCGAAAGACGGATTGATAATTGATGCTTGAATGGAACAAGATTTTGGATTGTTTTTCCAAGTCTACGAGAAAATTAATGCAATATAAACTAAAAACAAATTTAAACTAAAAACGCAAACGGGAATCCTAAAGCGTGACCTAAAAACCCTAAATTATCAAAATTGAGTCCTGATTCGCGCGAACTTACACCTTATTATATATAAATAAACACAGACATCTATAAATATAAAACAAGGATCAGGACCCACAAAATCAAGAAACCGGAAGCAGTATAGAGTGTTCCCGGGTCGTTATGTCCCAACGAGGCTAGAAATGGATTATCGAAGAACGATTGATGGTTGGTGTTTGAATATGACAAGGAATGATTGGGAATTAAAACTGAAAGTAAATGCACATAAAATTTAAACAAAGAACATAAGCTAGAAATTGAATTAAAGCTACTAAAACTTTTACACTAAGGCACAAATAAGCTCTAATTAGCTTAAGACAGACAAATAAGCTAATCTAAATTTAAATAAGTAAATTAAGCATGCAATTAAGCTAAATTAAACAAGAGAAACACAACAGTACTAACAACAGTACTAACAGTTTTAACTACCAGTACTAACTTGGAGTTAGTACTGCTAGGCTAAAGTTAGTACTGTTAGCTTAAGGTTAGTACTGCTAGGCTAAAGTTAGTACTGTTAGCTTAAGGTTAGTACTGCTAGGCTAACAAGACTTAAAGAATTAATAAATAAGCAAACAAGCTAAGGAAAATGGTTTAATCTACTCTAAAAAACTAAGGAAATCTTAAACAAGCTGAAATAATAAGCTGATTAGCTAAAATGAACAAACAGTACTAACAGTTTTAACTGACAGTACTAACTTAAGTTAGTACTGTTAGTGTAAGTTAGTACTGGTAACTGAGTTAGTACTGGTACCTTTGAAATCCAAGAAAATGAACTAGCAGTACTAACTTGGAGTTA
>BQNB010177258.1:0-12982 GCA_026074375.1 Tanacetum coccineum
GCTTCTCATTTTTCTTTCAATGTGCTAGTAACCATTTTTCTCTTTTTATCTCTCTCTCTAGTTCTTTCTCTTTCTAAAACCTCTCTCTCTCTCTAAAATCTTTTTCTTATTTTTGTGTTTGGTGATGAAATGATATCTCTAACACAAGCTTTTCTTCACCAGTGAGTTCATAGTCTGAAGGAGTACGAACTCGATCATCAACATCTTCTTCTTTATATTCAGTCTGATCTACATTAGTCAAATTTGGATCAGGAATCTCATCACTGTCAGATTCTATTCTTTCATCATCACTGTCATCATCATGATCATCACTCTCACCATCCTCATCATTATCACCATCATCATCGTTATTATCTTCGTCTTCACTATCTCCCTAAGACTCTTTATCACTTTTAGATTCGTATGGAGGTACATCAGGAACCCCTGGTATAGTACTAGTTCCTTCATCTGTACCAGAAGTCTTTTGTTGTTGCTCATTAGGAACCTTTGACTGAGTGTCAACTCCATCACCTGAGCCACTTTCATGTGATACATGAAAGTCTTTCTTACTTCTCTTGGTAGCCAGCTTAATTTGTTCAGCTTCAGTTAATGCAACCTCAGATAATACAGCTAAACCTTTGGCTTTTATCTTCTTTATAGGTTGCTTCTTCTTGTCAGGTTTAGCCACCTTAGCTTTTGACTTGAGTCTAGTACCTTTAGTAGCTTGAGCATGCTTCTTTTTGGGAGATGTGTCTGAATCAGATTTCTTTCGAATATACTTTGGTTTCAGAGCCTTTTCTCTAGAAGCGAAAACATAGTATGTCTGGTAAGCTTTGGATTCTAACATTGCTTGGTTTGTTAATTCCCTTGGGAGAATGGTACCATATACCTGAGTATCTTCATATCTGAAGATACATCTCATAGAAGTAAACATGGTATCATCTTGAGTAGTGTGCCAAAACATCTTGTTTCTCCTTGAAATCGATTGATCCTTTGACATGAAGTAATCAATGATGATCTTTGTGAATCTGGGATATGACATCTTGTTTCTCTTCTTAGCATCTTTGTTTTCAATCTAGAATAGTAAGTCTTCCCAAAGTAGATATACATAATCAATATTCTTCTTATGGAACATACCCTAGAGAATTTGAGCATGGGACAGACGAATCTTATCCATTCCAGTTTCTTTACCACTTAAGCACGTGTTGATGACGGTAGCAAATGCTCTCCATGGTTGATGCAAGTAGTCAACATTTACATCAGTGAGATAGGTGATGTCTCTAGTGTGCCCAAGATCTCTGATGAAAGAGAGAATGTCATGCTCCAGTGGGAGGTCTTCAAACACTTGTCCTGGAATTTTAGGGCAAAACTAGAGAATGTCTCTGAATATATCAACATCAAGAGAGACTTTCTTTTTGTTAATAGTGAACCTGATGGATGACCTATGAACTGAGACTGTAGCCCAAACTTCTTGCATGTAAATAGCAGGAACATTTGCAGTAATCAGGAATGCACGGTAGAATGGAGTGAGAGCGAGAGCATCCAGCACCACTTAAAATGTAGCTTCTTTTGGCTTGATGTCAGTCTTGAGTCTCATGTTGCATTTCCCGAACTCAAGATGGTCCATCAGGGCAACAAGAGCATCATCAAGGGCTTTCTGTTGTGCTTGAGTGGTATTTATGTTTTTGCTAAAGAGTTTGACCAATACAGTTTATATATAACCAATTTTATATATGAAACAATATAAGGCCCTTTGAATACTTAAGCTTGATCCATGTTGTGACATCATTCAAACGATTAGGCTCATTAAGGTATTTAGCAATATTGAATTAGATCTAATCATCCGAAGAGCAACTTAATTGGGCATAACGTGAAAGGCATTAAGACAACTGAATTAGTGTTTTTGGGAATCATATTCAAACTAACTTGTAGAGAATAAGGAAACCTAAGACATGTTCATATATCCTTGTTGAACCTTGTTATATAGCCTACTTAACTTGATTAGATTGCCTAATTAACCAATTTAATCGCCTCATGAATCAACATTGTTAACTCGCCTTCTAAAGATGTTGTTAACTCGCCTCCTATAGGGAATTGTTAAATCGCCTCTACTATGGAATTGTTAAATCGCCTTGTGAGGCAAGTTGTTAAATCGCCTCCTAAATGGATTTGTTAAATCGCTTCCTAAGGGCTTATTGTTAACTCGCCTCTAAAGGGGTGTTGTTAACACGCCTTCTAAAGGGAGTTGTTAACTCGCCTCGTAAAGGTGTTGTTAACTCGCCTTTTGAAGGAAGTTGTTAACTCGCCTTCTGAAGGCATTATTAACTCGCCTCACACAGTGAGTTGATAACTCGACTTCAAAAATCACTTTGTCACAAGAATGAATTTTATGTATCAAGACTAGTTCAAATAGTATCATTAGCAGAAGACTAACACTTAGGATTAAGTTTAACAACAAATTTGCTATAGAATCAACAAGAATGAACAAAAATGAGTACATTTAGACATTTTAAAGCATTCATACATGAAACTACAAACAAGGGTGAGTTTTTTAAGCTCAAACACATACAAGAATACATATACACACTTTTCAACACGAAACCCACTTATAGTTTTCACAATTTTTCCTAAACCCAAATTTTTGAGTACAATAATCAAGCAAAACTTATTCAAATGCTAACCAAATAAAAAATTGTATTATACGAGTGAATAATACACCCAACCAAGCAAAATCCCTCAAAAAATTTAATGTTTTGCACACTTTTAATTTTGAAGAACCCTAAATCGTTTTTTAGGGTTTTTCAAATTAAAAATGCTTAATAACATGATTCGATCGAGATATAAGTTGTTTGGGGTGCATAGAACAAGTCTCTAGTTATAGCTTTTGATTGAAATCCACTAAAAATGAAGATTGAATGTTGTCGATTTCTAGTTAGAAGTTGGGAAGGAAAAAAGATATTTCAAGTGTGTGTTTGTGTGTAAAAGTGACCCGGGGGGGAGGGGGGGTGAGTGTGTTATAAAATAAGTTTTGTTTTTGACACACTTGCCCCCTCAAGTATAATATCCTATGCATTTTTTATATACAAGTTTTATTAGGCAAGTAAAGTTTAACAAATGGCACAAATAGTCCTTAATGTTTTAACTAGCATACCTAGAAACTTATATTTGCACATATACTCCCTAAAGGCATAAACACATAACAGTTAAGGCTCACATAAGCTAAACTTAATTAACTCCTCTTTAATTGTTAACTCGTTATTGTTTAAAACCTTTTCCATTATCACAAAACTTATTTTATGAAGAAGATATTTGACATTATATCCCCTCAAATAATGACCCGTTTTCTATTTAAAGAGTTGTAGTCGTTGTTTGAGTGGTCAAATGTTTTTGAAAAGTATTTTTTGATGAAGTATTGTGTAATTTAGAAAAACAAACACCATAAAAAATAAGATTTCTCTTATTTTAACACATAAGCGCACTGACACGTACACCTATGGAATATAGGAAGCACGAGTTGTGATGCAATGTAATCACAAGCCTTTGCATGGTCATAAAGTAGACCATGCCCGAGAATAAATTCTCGTTATGAGGTTAAGTTTTCTTTTTGAAATACTTGCCTTTAAGATGATGACCGGGTTGCTATCTCAAATAATAGCAAGCCATTTTGGCATGTTTTGAAAGCTTTTAAAACTTCTGCTTAAACTTTATTTACAGCCTCGTATCATTATTAAATGACATTTCTAAGGCCGTAAATGTTATCGATTTTCAAAAGACATGCCAGAGATACATATTTTTATATTTTTCTGATTTTTTAATTTTTTATTTTGTTTTTGAAAAAATTTATATAAAAGAAAAATATTTTTATGTTTTTCTATTTTCATATGTACATATGATACAGGATATGAGTTACCACCATCACTCATCCGTTTCCTCTGCCAGACGTTTCAACGTATCCGGAGAGATGCTTCTCATACCGAGCTTTTCGATCAAGAAGTTGAATCTTTCTCTTGGCAAGGATTTAGTGAAGATGTCATTCAGTTGGTATTCAGTCCGGACAAAGTATAGCTCCACAATTCCATTTTCCACTTGCTCTTTTATGAAATGGTAGCGAACATCGATGTGCTTGGCTTGTGAGTGTTGAACATTGCTGTAGCATAGAGCAATCGCACTCCTATTGTTACAGTACAGAGGAATCTTATTGAATTGAAAGTCATAGTCTGTTAGCTATGAACGCATCCATAGGATTTGAGCACAACACCCAGATAAGGCAATATATTCAGCCTTTATACTCGATATGGGAGTGCACTTTTGCTTCTTGGACGACCAGCTAACAAGTTTGTCACCTAAGAACTGAGCGCTTCCCGATGTACTACGTCTAGTGTCCTGACACCACATGTGGTCTACATCTGCATATGTTGTTAAAGACATACCGGTATCCTTTGAGTACCAGAGACCCATGTTAATGGTTCCTTTAAGGTATCGAAAGATCTGTTTCACCGCTTGTAAGTGATTTTTGGTAGGCTTTGCCTGATCCGTTTCATCTAGTTTACTTTTTCTACCAAGGGTGTGTCGACAGAATCAGTAGTTAGCATACCATATTTTTTAACAATTTCAGAAGCATATTTTGATTGGTTTATAAAGATGCCTCTAGGACTTTGTGAGATTTATAATCCTAAAAAGAATGACATTTGCCCCATGATTGACATCTCAAACTTAGTGGTCATCAGATTAGCAAACTCATTACACATGGCAGTATTAGTGGATACAAATATTATATTGTCAACATAAATTTGTACCAGTAATAAGTCCCTCCCAGCTTGCCGTGTGAAGAGTGTTGGATCAACTGCACCTTTGGAGAATTGTTGTGAGATTAGGAAGCTTGATAGCATGTCGTACCATGCATGTGGTGGTTGTTTGAGACCGTAGATGGCCTTTTTGAGCTTGTACACATGCGATGGGTTGTCCTGATTAATAAATCCTTTTGGTTGAGAAACGTAGACCTCTTCTTTGAGCTCGCCATTTAAGAAATCTGTTTTGACGTCCATTTGGTAGATCTTCATATTCTTATGAGTGGAATTAGCTATGAAGATATGAATGGCCTCTATTCTAGCAACCGGTACAAATGATTCCTCAAAATTGATTCCCTCTTCTTTCTTGAATCCTTGAGCAACTAATTTATCCTTATTCTTTAGTACCTCGCCAAATTCATCTGTCTTGACCTTATAAATCCATTTATTTTTGATCAATAACACTTTATCTAGACACGGCACCAATTCCCAAACTTGTAGCCTTTCAAATTCATAAATTTCTTCTTGCATTGCATTGATCCATGACGGTTCAGTCATTGCCTGTTTGAAGTTCTTTGGTTCTACAGAAGTTAGGAAGGCATCAAAGAAACACCACATGGCGTCAGTTTGGAGTTGCTTTCTTGTAGAGACAGAACGAGAAAGATTGCCGATTATGTTTGCTATAGGATGATCCTTAGTCTATTTACCAAGGTGTTCAAATGGATTGTGGATTTGTCTCACATTTGATGATGACCCTTGAGAAGTTGATTCTTCATTAGGAGATTCATTAAGAGGATCATCACAAAAGATTGGTGTTTTTGATAATTCTTCAAAACCTTGAGAAATGTTTAGAGATTGTACTTGTTGTTGTGTTGATGGAGTACTTGATGATGGAGCATCCTGGTCAATGGAAGTTGACATAGGAGAATTCGTTAAATCCACAGCTCTTGGAGCAGCAGCTTCTTGAACTGGAGAAACAACAATTAATGGAGGAGTGAAGTATTCATCGAACATGGGTTGAAACAAGTGATCCTAATCATCTCTGTTTGGTGGAATACAAGGTTGTTGAGAAACAAGGTTTGGAACGAGTTGCAGGAGTCAAAGAATGAAGCCCGGGTCCTGAACTGAATTGTGAAGAAGTCATTGTTGTTAGCTCATCGAATGTCACATGAATTGTTTCAATAATTTTCTAGGTTCTTTTGTTGTAGATTCTGAACGCTTTCTTTGCAGGCGCGTAACCAATGAAAATACCAATGTCAGCTTTTGTATCTAATTTACCCAAGTCGTCATTGTCATTGGTAGGATAACAGAGTGCACCAAAGACATGAAAGAATGATAAATCCTGTTTCTTATCATGCATAAGCTCATATGGAGTTTCTTATCCTCCATTTGACTTTTTCAAGAATCATACAAGTCCTTGTCCAACATAGGTGGACGATTGTCAGCACCGGAGAGTATCATATACTCAGCAAGAGTATTCTTTTGTCCAAGTGGAATAACTGAATCCATATTGATTTGATGTCATTAGATTACTTATGGATTGAACGGTGATTGAAAGTTATTGTGTTGTTTAGTGAGTTATCTTTTGAGTGTTGTAAGTCTTGAAACTATATGGGATTTTACAACTCTTGATAAAACCAGGAAGACAATTGAATGTTTCACGGGATTTTACAAATCAAAGAGATAAACCGCATAATTTACTTTACCAAATTTGAGTTTTCAAGTAAATTAATTTTTCCTTTTGAAAGTTGTTAAATCGCCTTGTAAAAGGATAATTGATAAATCTCCTTCCAAAGAAAATTTGCTAAATCGCCTTGGCTTGAAAATTTGTTAAATCGCCTTGTAGAGGAAAACTGTTAATTCTCCTTGTACTAAAGGTTGATAAATCGCCTTGTACTGAATTCTTGTTAAATCGCCTTTCAAAGGAAATTGTTAATTCGTCTTCAGGGGAATGTTGTTAATTCACCTTGTGAAGAGAATTGATAATTCTCCTTGTACTGAAAGATTGCTAATTCGCCTTGTATAAAGATTGCTAATTCGCCTTCACTTGCAATTGTTAATTCGCCTTCAACTGATACAAAGCTCAAATTCTTTAAAACACAAAAAGACACACTTTTGATTGTTTTTTTAAATTTCTTGAACAACTAGTATTACTAAGCCTATAGGTACTTTAAAAATGCAAACTTTATGGTTTTTAAGCCAAAAATTTTGAAATCAAGAATGAACAAAGATGATGTTTTTCTTGGTTTAAAGCATGTACACCTATATCTTAAAGATACTAGATCAGATTTACCTATGTAAATGATCTTTTAGTGTACCAAAGAGTTTCAAAAACAAGAAAAAATAAAAAAAATGGTACGGTTAATAAGAAAAAATGAAACAAAGAAAAGAAAACAAACACAAAACTTAACAAATCACTCCATGGCTCTTGATACCCATTGTAGAATATTTTAGCAATCTATAACACCAAATAACAATGAAGAAATTCTAAAGAGAGAAAGTGGATGGGAGGGAGGTTCTAGTGACAGAAAGTAACAAAGAAAAAAAGATTAGATTATGTGAAAATTAACCAACCAACCAAACCAACACCCTCTCCATGTGTGGAGAGGGTATTTATACATCATAGCTAACCGGCCATGGACTTTAGTAATGGGCTTTCCTTGTGTCTTTGGCCCGGTTAGCTTACTAACATTACATTGGATTAATCTACGAGCTATGACTAACTATATTGGTAGTGACCGATACTTTTCGTGTTTCTAACAGGTTTGGACAATTATGCTATATGACAGTGAATATATTTAAACAAACCCATGAATTAGCATCCTCGCTAATCATGTACCCAGACCTAGCATCCCCGCTAGTCTGATCACCAGCACGTACCAACGCTCTAAGGGTCGCAACCTCGATGACATACCACACCTAAAGCCTACCAGTTGGAGCTAATTAGGGTGAAGAACCACACAGAAAGATCACACAGCATAGCATACCAACGCATATCATTCACATAGCAGTCATAAGCACATAGATTGTCCCAAAAACGAAATCAAGTTTTGCACAGTTCCTAAAATAGTTCAAATCACATTTGAGTATCATTTTCCCCTAACGGAAAAACAGTAAAAAGTGGGGCTACGAGAACTCACCTCAATAGCCACAGATAGCAACCGCACAAATCACAATAAGCAACGTACAAATAATCTCAACGCACGCTTAGCAGTACCTAGCCATGACCTAGCATAAATTTTACCTCATAAATATTTGTACAAAGTTATCTTTTTGTATAAGCGTTCGTCCTTTTCTCACACGAAATCCTTATCCATTTCACAAAACCTTTATCCTTATTTCCAAATTCGTATCCTCATTACAAAATGTTTACCTTGTTTCAAAACCTTTATCCAAAAGCATGGTTGTGTGGTGGTTACGTAAATCGACTCATTTCACTTGGGCTAAGTGCGACATCGACATCGAATACTCAGAACTTAGCCAATAATGAAAACGAAAACAACTAACCAAACGGCCCAAGAAAATCTGACGAGAAAAACGCGAGAATTCAAAGTTCGAAATAAATGTATAAGCATCTCATTTCGATACGATACATAATGTGTATTATATATAAATATATATATATATTATATATATAACTATATTATATATTAATTATATATATATATATATATATTATTCCGTCTTTTCATTGAGCTAGGCGGAATAAGTATAAAGAAAATTCTATCATTTTATTATATTCATGATTAAATCATTCAATCTTGACACTTTTCGTTTACAAAAGTCACCTTTTTGTCTTTTAGTTTGGTTCGACACAAGTATTTATTTCAAACATTTTTCTAAGTGTAATATTTTCCCTTCTCGGGCCCAAAAGCCCAAAGTTAGCCCATTACCTCTTATTAAGTCCAACTTGCCATTTTAAATCAAATTTGAGTCCAAGAGTCCATATATTAGACATTGGGCCTTATGACCCATTAAGGTTTCTAAAAAAATTAGCCCGATTGTTAAAACAAGTCCATTAACCTTTTATTTGCTATTAGGCCTCGCGGTCCATTAAAGTTTTAATTTAGCCCGATATTAAAACGTAGTCCATTTATAAGTTTAGATACAATGGGCCTTAAGCCTAATTAGACGAATCGAATTTGTCGGAGCCCCATAAATCATGAGTCCAAAACATAAGCCGAAATAATTTAAATCATAAGCCCAATATATAAACCGAAAATAATAAGCTATAAGCTCGCATATATAAGCTGAATTCAATAAGCCATAAGCCCGCAATATAAGCAGAAAATAATAAGCTCGAAACCAAATATATGTCAAAAGTCAAATAAGCTATAAGCCGAAACATAAAAGCCGAGTCAATAAGCTCTAAACCGAATAAGCCAAAAACAAATAAGCCGTGGCGAATAAGTTGAACCAAATAAGCTATAAGCTCGAACAAATAAGCTATAAGCCGAAGTAAATAGGCCAAGCCCTTTTCTCTTGTAAGGCCGAGACTAGCATGAGCCCACCTCGTGGGTTGGTTGGGCCGAGCCCAAACCGAACATAGCCAAAACCGAATAAGCCCAAAGATAAACAAATAAGCCCTAAATGAGCTTATTGTTAAGCAGACATCGAAAATAAGCCCCCAAATAAGCATTAGACTTCAAAATAGATTCACCACCATAACTAAAATTTAAAAGCGACCATTCTTTATTCCTTTCTTTTTGAGTTCGACGCACAAAACATACCCTTTTACCATTCATTTTGTTATCAAAACTCGATTTCACAATGATCAACTTGTACAACTAGTATTAAGATACTATAAGAACCATAAAAGTACAACTTAAAACAAAATTTAGAAAAACTTACAATCTTGATGTTCTTGGTTCGGTTTTGACGCGAATAAATAAACCCAAATCATTTTCTACAACCCGTAACTATCTAACACAAAATATTAGCCCCGTGTTCTTGACAAATCTTCAAAAAATTTATGTTTCTTGTTCTTTGGTGTGTTCGGCCAGAATAGATAGAAAGAATGAGAGATATAATTTTTTTTGATTTGGAAAAACATGCAAAGTATGTGTTTTAGGTTGAGACAAAAGTTATATGTACTTCACTAGGACCAAAGGTGCTAAAAACATTCCATGGTGTTCCCTTGTTTGTCCCATACCTGGTTAGCATCCTATGATGCTCGGGGTGTCTCGTTTTTGTGTCGGGTTCTCTAAAAACTCAATTCTCGCTAAGTAAAAATGTTACCCAAGGTTATTCAGTATTTTTATTGCGTTTAAAAACATTTTTCCAATAATCTAGAGTATTTACTCGCCACCCTTTTATAATTTAAGTCTCCCAGAATTTATTTAAAACGTTACCGGTCGCGTCAGGACCAAAAACACAAATTCTTGTTTAAACTAAACCGAACCTTTCACATCATTTTTAAAAACTGTTACAACATTCAAAATTCAACTTGACACTTTTGATTTGCCCAAAGTTTTCACTTTAACGACCGTCACAGTCTTTTACCGAATTTCACGAAAACGCCCGTTTTCTGATAACTTTCAATACACACCTCAACGATTAACGTTTTATCCAACATTTCATCAACTTATAAGATATTTCATTAAATAAGTTTATTTCAATCCACCAAAAACTCATTAACACATTTTCACATTTACTGCCGTGCCGGTACATGCTACGTGACAATTTCTGATAAACGCGGGATAACTTCCCGAAAAGCACCAAAAGACCACATAACCATTCCAAAGCGGAAAGACGAATCAAAAGTGATTCTCTTACGATTTATATGACTCTCCCAAAACCCGGTTAAACCGTAATCGTTTTTACGCAAAATAGGTCAACCGAAGTCAACTTTTCAGCTTTCTCCAAGAAAACCGACAAAATCAAAAGACTCCGATCTATATAATCATAATATTTTATAATACTTAACCCAGGAAGAGTTACCGGTTATCACACTTTTACAAAGGCAAGTGTCGATATCTACCACTTTATACAAAAATTTACATCGTTGATTTTTAACCATCCATCAACGAATAATCGCTCCTTTAAATAATTCCATTGGTTTAAGCTTTAACTAATTGACTATCATCAAACTTTCCTCCTCTTTTTTGTTGCGATTTTTCTAATTTTTTTAATTTTTTTAAGCATTACATAACTATGAATCTCGGTGTAATTTCACCATCTTCACGATCATAATAACCCCAAATAATTTTCTTCATGATTCTTCATTCTTTGGACGTACCAATAATTATGATGGTAGTTTTGACTACTTTTTACATTCCCATTGCAATGTTCAAATTTCCCAACTATACCAGAGATAGAAAATGACACAAGACTCGGGAAATACATACTTTACATTTTAAGCAAATAGCAACTAATAAATGGTCTTAATCTAACAGGGTAGGCTAAGGTGTAAAGGTGTAACGAAATAAATAGTTGGTGTTATTCCTAAAGGATTGGCTCTACAGGTTTTTCTAGGGGTATTTTACTCTTAAAATGAGAGTAAATAAAGGGTTTATACAAGGGTTAACTAACCAGTGTAGTTAGTTTATAAAACAACATATAAAGGCTTTTTGGGTGTAATCCTAGAAATTTACCAATTTAAACAAGTTACACCATCTAAATCCATAGTACTCATTATTGTGGTCTCGAATAGATATACCAAGCCAAGTTCTAAAGTCTACAACATCACCGGCACACTCATATTTTTGTGGGATTTGGGTAAACATTTAGAAATTTATAAGGCTAAATCCTCATAATATCTTATGTGTGCCGGTTATGTAACTAGTAATTTCACAAAAGTATGATTTGAAAAAAAATTAGGTTTAGCATAATTTAAGCATTTTAATGTGAAAAGTAAGACAAGTAATGTTCTAATTCCCATCCCCTACTTAAATTATATAATGTCCTTGTTGTATAGATAAAACATTAAAAATGAAAAATTAAAAGAATTACAACGAGAAACTCCCTTGATGTTTTGCTCGGTAGATTCTCCAAGTTGAGTTTATGAGCAAGAATATGTGTTGTAAATGCGTCTAGATTTTAGCATGACTACAACATATACAGGATTCTAGATGATTAATACCTTCCCAACTTTGTCGATTTCTTTTCCAGCGAGGTACTGTGCAAAATATAGGAAAAACATGCAAAATCCTATCTCGGGTATCCTACGGTTATTAAATAAGAAAAACAATAAACTATATAGGGGACCAATATGTCGTATCCATAAACTGGAATACACCGTATAGAGAAACTTGTAAAAAGTATCAATACGGGTCAGTCTGCTGAATACGCTATATCATGTGCATGAATTCGCCGTATAGACAGAACTGACAATAAAGTTTTTAAATGCAGAAAAATAAAGAACTGATAACGTCTAGACATTCAATAAGCCATATGGTATGGAGCGGATACGCTGTATTGATGTCTGGGAAGTCAGACTCGATAAAAATAAATAACAATATGGGTTGTCTCTTGGGAAGCACTTTTCTTTCAGCTAGTCTTTAAGTTAGACTTTTTCTTCAGCTTCCTTTACTCCATCTCATGCATGCTTATGTGTCCGCGTGTGAGCCATTCTTCCATCTTCGCATCTCAGACATATTCGGGTCGTAAGTTCAAGACCCCCTTGTAGAAACTTTTGAGCTTTTGGTACGGATGCGAGATTCCATTCATCTTATCATGCATACTCACCTTTAGTAACGACTTGATCTTGTTGCATTGGGCATTGGAAAGATGTTTAAACCTTGGATGTGATAGCGCCATTTAGTAAGTCACGTTATCATTACCATTGTGGATAGTGATTAACCCATCAAACCTTCTTGCTTCCACACATGAAGCTTTGCAGAATGGTTCTCTAAGAATGATATCTCCTATGTTTTGATCTCCGTAGCCATCTATATTTTCCTCTACTACAAAATGAGTTACAACAAAAAAAATTCTGACAAAAATAGGTACATTCATAAAAGCTCCAACTACGTTCTTTCATTTGTATTCAAATTTTTCCTTTTTATAGAATTGTAGAACCCCCTAGACATCACATTAATGGACAAAATTGGGAAAAAAATTAACATTTACATGCTCAAAACTTATCATGCATGAAAATCTTAAGTTGTAGGCACAATCAATATGGATTGTGGATCCCTTTGAATATAGATTTTACTACCTTGTTAAGGGTTGTAGCTAATATGAATAGATTCACACAAACTACAGGAGAAACAATG
>BQNB010177261.1:0-12982 GCA_026074375.1 Tanacetum coccineum
GGCATTTTAAGTCCGTTTTTGGTTATTTCAGCTCGTTTTTAAAGGTAAAAGGTATGTGTATTTAAGCACATACCACACACAAACACTCAATGTGACTAATATCAAGGTTAATGATAACTGAGTTCACATTTCGCTATAAATAATAGTCACTTGAATATTTCACAATGTGACTATTTTGAATGTATTGGTCACATATAATACCCTTATAATGTGGCCATAAACATAATTTAGATACACATTTGTGATATGGTGTGACTATTGTAAAGTCAATAGTTACATGATCATGCTACAATTAAATGTGACTATACACAATAAGTTTTGACAAGCAAACACACACTAAACTTTAGACACACATATTAACTTACGTGACCATATGTATCGAATTTTGGTTACACTTAATCATATATATCTATGGTTAGTGTGACCATATATGATATTTGGTCACATTGTTCAAATGTGTGACATATATTTGTCACTTTTAAATGTATTTTGTGACTAAGGCTTCAAACTTACTTTTTAGTTGTCACATATTTCAAATTCATATGTGGCTAAATATTTAGCAAAAAATATCAGTCACTTTTAAATAATGTGTGACAAACTTGACTATATGATTTAGCTACATACACAATTACTTTATGTCACCGTATATTGATTTTGGTCACACTATTCAATTGTGTGACATTTATTTATCACATATGTATATATGTAGTGTGACTAATGTTTCATAAATATTTGAATCCGTCACACGTCCCAAATTATAAGTGACTAAATGATCAAAAATATTTTACCAGATACCTCTAGTCGCGTAAATATTGAAATATGTGACAACGAAATTCTGAAATGGTCACACAAAATGAGTTCAAGTGTAACTGTTTATTTTATTCTGGTACATTTAGTCACATAAATATCTTACTGTGTGACCGTTCAAAAAATAGCATGTGTGACGAAAGCCACTTTTTGTACTAGTGACTTCACCATTTAAACCAAGAAAATAGAAAGAGGATATGAAGAATTTTAGAGAGAGAAACAAGAGAGAAGAAAAAGAGATGGTTGATTACAAGTGTGTGAAAACCAATAATATTTTTTGTTTATCAATTTTGTCTTATTATCGGCGTAATGTGTGTATATACAATCATCTCGTCATCAATATGTCCAAAAAGCTTTTACCTCAACACTTAATCTTCCTTAAGATTCACCCTTCCATTTCCTCAATTAAAATTGACACAACGGTTATAAATAGTAAATATTTAAGAAAAGTTTCGAGAAACTACATCTTTCGTATTGTATCAAAATTTCAAGTTAAATAACTATTTATCGTTAAAACACTGAAAATTTTATCTCTTTTTAGGAAAACTCTAAGTATATAATTCTTTCGAAACTTCGGCATGACCTGTACGTCTTTATGACTTTTTCCAAGGTATTAAACCTTAATCCAAAACAATGTTTACAAATCCGACGTTTTTCGACAAACACAATATCAATACCTTCAAAATGATTTATCAAACCGTGGCAAAATAACCTCTTTTCAATCGAAAAGTCCAACAAAAATCTTCCTCTTAGTCCAACACAAATTTCTTTAGTTCATTTATAAAAGTCCATAAACTCATTTATTTGTTATTGGGTCATATGGTCCATCATGGTCTAAAATACTTAGCCCGATAGTGAAACTTATTCCATACTTCTTTTCATAATCCCCCAAAATACAAATCAACCCCAATGGACCTTAAGCCAATTAAGTTACAACAAATATAAATCAAAATACCATAACCCGGGGCTCATTAAGCCGGGACAATAAGTTATAAGCTCATAATAAAAATAAATCCAAAACTAATTAAGCCATAAGCTTTTTATGTAAGCCGAAAAACCCAATAAGCCATGAGCTTATGAGACAAGTCGAAAATCAATAAGCTCAAAATAAGCTGAAACTAAATAAGCTAAAAGCTTAATATATAAATTGAAATCATAAGCCAAAAGTCCATAAGTCAAAAACCAATTGGGCCGAGCCTATTTGGCACCGGACGCAACAACTAAACGGACCCTAGTTGGGCTGGATTAGCCAAACGCACCTTAGTTGGGCTAGACTAGCCAAACGCACCCTAGATGGGTCGAAACCAAACCAAACGCACCCTTGTTGGGCCGGTATCAAACCAAAAGCACCCTAGTTAGGCCGGACCCAAACCAAACGCACTCTTATCCAATATCAAATAATCTACATTTAGCTTTTTAAATAGGCATAGCCTCAAAATAAGCCCTTATAAGCACTTTTACAAAAATGAAAAATTACCACAACAACAATTTTATTTAAACTCAAAACCCTTTTCCTTCCTTTCTTTTATAAGCCGACACATAAACACCCCTTTTTATATTTTTGTTATCAAGTTTCGACCTTTATGGCGATTAACTTGTACAACTAGCGTCTAGACATCACCATAATCACAAAAGTACAACTTAAATTCAAAGTATTTGAAAAACTTACTTGTTTGATGAGCTTGGTTCGATCGAGACACGCGAATAAGACTAAAACCTTGTTTCTACAACCTGAAACTACTAGTTATCAACCTAATAATGTTTCCTTAACCCCATGACTTGACAAATCTTAAAAAATCATGATGTTTTCTAGGTGTGTGTGTTCGTCCGGTTATAGAGAGGACAAAGGGAGATATATTTTTTTGTTTTGGTTTCAAAATGATGCATGTATGTGAAATGGTTGAGGTAATGGTGGTTATAAGTGTACCAAAGTGGACATGTTAGGTTAAAAATAGCCATCTTGTCTCTCTTGATCTTCCTTAACCAAAAATGGATCCTAGGAGGGTCTCAGGACATCTTTTTTGTGTCGGGATCACTTAAAAACACAATTTTCATCTATTTAAAACGTCAACCAAATTTAGTTATCATTTCCATTGCGTTTAAAATCATTTTTACATAAACCTGGGTTACTCATATGACACTTATCACCTTAAATAGCTACAAAAATCCATTTTGAGCCATGAATTTTTTTACAAACCTGGGTTACTCATATGACACTTATCACCTTATCGGCCGACTCCAGACCGAAACATGAATTTTTTTACAAAACTCAACCGAACCTTGCTCATTCATTTAAAAACACTTCAAATCGCAAAATATTGCTTGGAACTTTATATTCATCCAAAATTTTACCTTTTTACGACTTTTATGGTCTTTTACCGAATTTCACGAAAACCACCATTTTTCTGATAACTTTCAAATCTCACACTCACAATGTATAATTTAAATCAACAATATTTCATTATTATGAATTTATTAAATAAATAAACCCATCATCACATTCCCAACTTCATAAATCTCCACACTTAAATAAACTGTCGTGCCGGTACGCGCTGCGTGACGATTTTTCGTTAAACGAGAGAAAACTTCTCGAAATACTGAAAACCTCAAACCACTGATTCGTTCACGAATTCAAAACTTCATCAAAACTCTTGGTTAAATCGAAACTATGTTTACACAAAATAGTCAACAAAAGTCAACTTTTCAGCTTTCATCAGGAAAACTGACAAGATCGAAAGACTCTAACATACAAAACTATAATATTTTATAATACTTAGCCCTGGGAATATTATCGGTTATCACAGAAGGGGAAGTCACGTAAGGACGTGTGACTTCGAGTCTAGCTACAAGACTCATTAATAAAGAACAACCCTTCTTGGGAGGCAACCCAATTTAATTTTCCCGCAAATTAGGAGTGTCATGTGTGTTTTAACTCTTTACAATTTGTTTTATTATGTTTGAACTATCTTGTAATCATGCTTTGTTTGTCTTTAACCTCCTCTTGATTTCAATCAAAGGTATTTTGCAACAATAAGTGTAGGGGAATTTATCCGGCTTTTGAGCCAAGTTCAAACATGTTAAATAAATTGTTTAGATTAAGTCGCGTCAGTTTCGAGTCATATGATTGAATTGTTAAATCTTAGGTTTTATGATGGTCATACGGATCATATAACTATCCCAGACCCTTGCCATGCACTTATTATTAGTGTAGGACACCCCTAGTACGACCTTCTGATCTTATCATTTCTCACGGTTCTTGTAATTTTCTGGTTAATCCAGATCATTAATGAAGAGCATTGTCACCCTTAAACCAATCGTTACACTTAAAAAGCCTTAGCCTACATTGTATGTACTAGCCTTTAGTACATTATTGTGTTTTAACCTAAGTTATTTATTGAGTACACGGTTGCTAAGCCCTTATCCTTGTAAATACAGTTTTGGGATGATTGGGATTCATGGTAGTATTTATTTTGCGAAAGAATGGGGAAGAAAAGTGAAGTCAATACCCCCATATGTTTGTCAAATGATATCCATGTTATTTTGATCCACCTTAAATTGGGTCATTAGATAGATTGTAAATATCGAGCATTAAAAAGCTCAAGTGTAGGGGTATTATAAACCCCATGTGATGTACCATGTTATTAAAAAAAATGAGAAAAGAAAAAAAGAAAGAGATTGATGTAGAGTTGTGTAGAGTTTGTATATATTCATCCGAGTCTTGGCTTAGCAAACAAAGCAGCATGTATTCATGTAAATAATTAGCTAACCCTTCCACTCCAAATTTACCCAAAGCCACTCAAATGTATCCCATCCGTTTTCATTTCCATTAAATGTTATCTTACACCTACACCCCACAACCCTTTAAAAAGACCTCTTAAATAGTAATGAATAATGCTTGCACCTAGAGGTGGAGGTTTGATCCTTTACCAAGCCTATGGTAATTTATATGCTATGACAGGTAATGAGTGTTGATTTTCCGTTTCCCCTTTATGTTATAATTTATTATACACCCGAGTGAAAGATAGAATCCTAAACACTTATGTGAGGTGCTAGTGTATACTTTTCATGCTTTTAATTACGAGGTCTAGAAGGTTGTGTTGTAAAATACTTTTAAAGAGTAGGTAAAATGACCCCTCATATTGTTATTATCTAGGTAGAAAAGCCCATTTTCTTGAGGATAAGCAAATCCCAAGTGTAGGAGTATTTGATGAGGTGTCATTTTATACACTTTTTCGGGGTCGTTTAACCCCCTAAATCGTGCATTTATGCCCAAAATAGGTACTTAATCGTTCCTTTTCAGGTATTTCTCATTTGGAAGGCATTTCTCCCAACACTTTAAAACCCGTTGCTCACTTTTGTGTACCAAAATAATTCATAGTTTTTATTTCTACAATATTACAAGCATACAAGGGTGATTAAGGGTTTAATCTAAGGTGTTACAAGAGGTTTACAAGATTAAGGTTTTGTTTTGGAAGCAAGGGTTATACAAAACAAGTTAGGGTTTTTATAGGTTTAGTGTGTTCACTATTTTCATAGTTCACACAAAATCCCTACACTTTCATTCTATTTATTTTTTTACATGTATTCATACTTATTGTCTTGTTAAATAACAATCTTGATTATTTTATAAAGTTACAACAAGAAAGCAATGTTTATACAAAATCAAGTAAATATATAAACATGATGGAAATGTGTTTAAATATGTTAGAATGCAAGAAAACATTTTAGTTAGTATATTACAAGTGTTGGTTAATTTATATAATTAATTGTTACAAATTTATTTATATAGTTCTATAAATAAATAAGGGTTAATTGCTTAAAAATGTACTATACTTGTCATTTTTTGTCATTGTATGTAGACAACTATTTTTTTGTCATTGTGTCGTTCAACTTTTAAATTCGTGCTATTGTGTGTATTTTGTGACCATTTTACCCTCACCTTTTTCAAATTTTAAAGGGTAAAATAATCATTTTACATGCAAAAATAGTCGCAGAATATACACAATAGCATGGATTCAAAAGTTGAGCGACACAATGGCAAAAAAAATAGTTGTCTATATACAATGACAAAAAGTGGCAAGTATAGTACATTTTTAGGCAATTAACCCATTAAATAATTATTCTTGATACTTTTATAAACATATTGGAAGAGAAATAGATGGACGTAATTTAGTGGACTTTAATTATATGAAACATGTTGTAATGGACAAATTAGAGGACTTGTAGTTAATAAATAATGGTAAAAATCACAAAAATAAAACTTATATATTTATTCATAAAACAGTCTGCACCTACTGTTTTGGCACGAAACTCAAGACGATTCCGTGGATATAGATAACTCGAAAAACAGAGTTAAAACGAAGGAGATATGAATTTTACGAAATACTGGTAACTAATTTTATAAAAACTGTTTTTATGAAATTTAACAATCTGATCAGTTTTTAAAATACAATTTTGAGGGCTTTCGGGTCCGAACCGGCTTAAGTATAAAACTAAAATGTTACTCGGAATGATATTTTACTAAAAATATCGCGATTTTCTAAGCCCGGAGGTTTGTAAAAATGAGTAAAATCACCATGGAAATTAGGTAACTTCTTATATAAAAGTTTGCACTGTTTTTTCTGACATGAATAGTAAAATTATATTTTCGGACGTTATCGGTCCATTTGAACTATAAAAACCTTAGAAGATATTTTTGTATCACTTGTATAATATTTATACGCGGTTTAAAACCTTATAAATATTATTTTATAAATTAATTAAACTATATATATATATTGTCATTACAAAAATAATATAATTATTAAATCAAGCGATATCGACGATAATTATTTATCGGACAAGGATAATATTTTACAAGTACATTTACATAGACATTTAATAACAAACATAACTTCAATATTGTTTCAACACTTATAAACTAAACAAAACTTTTACGTGATGATATAACTTGATAATATACATTATTGTATTTATTTTAAATACATTATTCTCATACGACCTATAATTAATTAGGTTGCATTTTGGATCATACTTGACGTTTCATATTTATTGTTTTTGCTACAATCTTAATACTTTCACATTGAGGTGGGGGGGGGTGGTGTGAGTTTATGGCCCTATTTTTACTTTCATTTTAACTCTTGTGAGGGAGAAACATGCGAATTTCAAAATCAGTTCAAGATCGTTTTCATACATGCGTTACAAAACTTGTTTACTTGATTATTACATACTTTATTTTAATACTCAATTATTAATATCTCGGGGTGAGGTATATTGCTTGTGTTTACTTAGGGACGCATAAGTAGCTTTGCAAATACTTCACTGTTCTGAATAATGTATTCCATGCTAAAATTATCTGTTCTGGATATTGTATACCATGCAATACTTATTGTTCTGGATATTGTATAACATTCAATACTTACTGTTCTTAATATTGTATACCATGCAATACTTACTATTCTGGATATTGTATACCATGCAATACTTACTATTCTTGATATTGTATATCATGCAATACTTAATGTTCTAAATATTGTATACCATGCAATACTTACTGTCCTGGATATTGTATACCATGCAATACTTACTGTTCCGAATATTGTATACCATTCGATACATATTTTAAAACCTTGCGGTCCAACCTTTATACTTACTTAAACCTATGAACTCATCAACTTTTGTTGACACTTTTAAGCATGTTTTTCTCAGGTGTATAAGATACTTGGCATAACTGATGTGCATTGGAGTCTAAATTTTCAAGATTACATTCATGGATTTCTTCATACATTCAAACAATCAAATCTCGTTGTATTAGTTTAAATCTTTCATTTTGATGCAACTTTGAGACAAATGTTATAACAAGTTCAATTTCAATTAAATTAACGAGATTACCTTTCAAATGACTCAATTAGAGGTCGTTCTCTCATATCTTGTGCTATTGTATTATGAAGTAACACTCCCGGATATATTTTCGCTGCGACCTATTTTGGGGGTGTTACAAGACTAGTTGTGTAATCATGAGTGCTACAAGCTGTATTTTGTTTGGCTATTACATGTATTTTTTTTATTGGCATGCATGATCTGTTTCTAATATGTGGTCATTGGTGTTGATTTCATAAGTTTTGTTTTGCTGCACGAAATGGATGGATAGGAGTGCAAAATTGATGTGCCTTAGCAACCTCTATTTCCGTGGTTGACCCGAGGAATTTGTGTCTGCGTAACTTGTATTAAGGTGTGGTTTTTATGCCTTTAGCAAAATGGAAGGTTGTCTTGATCGTTGTGTGATGTAGTTGTTTTGCTATGTTCTAGATTCTTTGTGTGACATGTGTATGATATGTGATAAGTGTAAAATACACATATCCGTTTATACCTAAAATAACCCAATTAAACCCAAAACATGCTAAAAATGGCAAAAATATACTTGTTTTTGTGTTTTGTGTGTGCAGGAACGGATATATCAAAAATCACAAGAAAACCGTCAAAAACGGGCAAACACGGACACGAGAAACGGAAGAGCACAAAAGAAGCCAAAGATTCAAAGCCAAAGTCAAAGAAAGTCAACTTCAGTCAACTATGGGTCAACAGAAGTCAACTCATTAGAAGACAAAACCCCAAAATATTTCAAATCAACCCTCCAAGTTTCAAAAGTTACATATTAGGTCCCTAAAGCCTAATGGGCCTTAATTACCATTAAACCCTTACCCGGATCCATGACTTAAACCATAGGCCCAAATCATAAGCCCAATACCCTTTTTATTTAAACTCAGGACTTAAATGCCATTTCTTTATGAAAGTCAATTATTACACTACACCTTTAATAAATCAACCACAAGGACTAAAGTTGCAATATGCCTAAAGTTTAACTTGTTTTACCCACCGAAATAAGTTATATAAAGAGCGACCAAGTTAAAATATTGTTCATCCATCGTCCCCAAATCACCCTACAGTCAAAATCAAAGGGCTTTTCACAATTAAGGGGTACAAACGACAATTCATGGGGTCAAGAACACAATGGCAGGGTCAAAAACGTCATCTCTAAGCATTTTATTGGTCATTCAAGCAATCAATCACACATGGCTATGGCAAAGAAGCATAAGGGGATTCAATTTTTACACTAAATTACGCCTAAAAGAAACACAAGGTGTCTCAATCACGGATTGCCACGCTGGCAATCCGTGTGAGCTACCTAGTAATCTAACGGCTAATTATGATTTACCAATCATTGAAGAAGTGTACGGCAGAGATTTAAGGGAGCGTGGGGAGTGCTCAGACCCCTAGAAGCTTCATCAGAGTGCTATAAATAGCGCACTCGCACACACACATTGTATCTTCTTTTTCTAGTTTTTTTACCTAGTCTAGTTTTTAGCTTAATTCTCTTAGCTTAAAAGAATTTCCTTCCAAATGTAATTTCCTCTTAGTAAATTGTAATCTCAGTTAAAAAAGTATTGTAATCTCCCTTTAAGTTTAATAAAATCTTTGTTTCTAGTTTTGATAAGTTGTTTTAAGCAATAAGCTCTCATAAGCTCTTTTACTCATACTACTGTTATTATTAAGCTCTGGATAAGCTCTCACTAGTCTCTAAGCTAGTGATAGAGCTAATTAGTCTAATTAATTTACTTACAACATAAAATCAGCTAATACCTTACTATTTGGACAAATAAGCTATGGAAGGGGATCCAATAATGGAAGGGATCCCATGGACTAATACTGGCTTATTTTAAATAAGCCAGAGCTGTTAATTAAGCTCTTTGAGCCTTTGATCCTTTGTTTAAGCTAAGGATAACTGTAAGTTTCTTTTTACATTTCTGTCTTCACTTTCTAGTTTTATAATTGTTTAATTTGCTTATTCTCTTGCTTATTTGTGTTTATCTGTTTTTCTACTATCTTATTAATCATGTTAGATGTCTTATTTTAGCTTAGTGTATTTAGATTTAAAATCTTTTAATGATCTATCTTAAAAATCTATAAAAACCAAAAAAATAAGTAATCTAGTTTTCAGCTTATTAGTTTTGCTAATTGAATGCTTAAATTTGTTCATTAAGGAAGTTATAAGCTACTTGTTATCTGGTCATTTAAATTTGAGCTTTAAATTTCATTTTCATCAGCACAAATGGTTTATAGTATAGCTAAAGGAGTGTTTGGAATAAGTCTTGTTGACCTTTAAAAGTCAAAGGTTTTAGATAAAAGTTTTTGGTTCAACTTTGATTAGGTCTAAAATAGTTAGTTAAACTAATTTCTTAAGTAAGATTGCAAAATTTCAAAAGATTGAGCTCTTTTAATTCTTCCTGCATCAGGGGAAGATAGTGTTTTTAGCTAGTTGATTGGTTTTTGATCCAAGCCTTAAGAAGCTTGTTATTTGTTATTTGAGTGTTCATTAGTTTTCATTTAGTGTATTTAGTGCAGGTCAAACCAATTTGGTTGCCTGCAAGTATTATTTGACCTATTTGCATACCATATCAGCAGTAGTAACCATAATTACTACTGCTGATTTATTGGTTTCATTTAGGATAGTAATGTTAGGATCTAAGGTTTTAAATTCAGTAGACTCTTAGTTAAAACATAGCTTAATCTAGTTCTAGCCTTAATTTTCATTTCCTAGCTTATTTGCTTAATTACATTTAGCTTTAAAGTTTTCAAAAATCTTAAAATCCAAAAGCCAGAAACAGTAGTTTATATCAAGTAGCTTTTAATTCTGAGATTTAGCTTATAGGAATAGGCTTTATAAGTTAGATTCATAGCTTATTGGTTGTTTAACTAGCTTTCAAAAGATAAGGTTCTGAACTTGCTTAATAAGCATTTGAGCTTATTGGATCTTTAAGTTTTAAATTTCCTTTTCTGAGTTAGCAGTTTTTGCTCTTAGATTTAAGAAGCTTAATGTGTTTTAAACTAAAGTAGCTTTTCATTTCTAGTTTCCTCACATTATAAGCTGTTAGGAACAGCTTTTGGTTTGAAATTTGAGCTTATTTTGAGCATTTTACAAGTGGTTAAGTAGAATCAAGCAAAAGCAAGCTTAAACACCCACTTTCTGTAACAGCTTTTTAATAAGCTGTTTTAGAGCTTAATTTTAAGTTTCAGCTTATACTTGTTTTGTTAAAAATGCTTAAAAACATGTCTTCTTTAAATTCTAGTAATTAGTTTTTGCAAAAAGTGAGAAATAAAAAAATAACAAAAAGGGGTGGGGTTGCCAGACCTCGAACCCAAGACCTCTCTCTTATAAACCATACGTTTTACCAGTTTGCTCCAATAGCTCATCCATTCATAACTCCCCACATTTATTACTTAAACACATTTCCATTTCCTTTATAAATAATAAGCCGTAGCCTATTAGCTTATTTTCCCAGCTTATTAGATAAGCTGGGATCTTAGTTCTAATTTTCTTATCTTCCTTGTTACTAGATAGACTTTTCCTGATTTTTTGGTAATTTTTCATCTAGTAGATTAATTTTTATCATTTTTCTTAAGTTTAAATTTTCGAAAATACATAAAAAATAGAAAAAAGTTTCAGAAAAATACAAAAAAATAGTTTTTAGTTTTATAAAAAATAGCTTTAGGTTTACATTAAGAAAAATCATTTTCACCACTTTTAGATTTTAATTTTCATTTTTGAGCTTTTAAATTTAAGTTTAAAAATAGGATTTTAATTTTAAAAATAGTTAAAAATAATTTTTTGAGTTTTTATGTTACTTTAGACTTTTCTAAGTTTAAAAATCATTTTTCTCAATTTTTAGGACTTAATTTGCTATTTTTTAGGATTTAATTAGATTAAAATAGTTTTTAATTCATAAAAAATTCAAAAATAATCAAAAAAAATGTTTTTCTTTTTCTCAAAATTTTCTTTTGTCCTAATTTAGGTTTAGAAATTTAGTTTACATTTTTAGGAGTTAAATTTAGTTTATTTGCTTATTTGTCGCTTTTAATTGCTCCCGTTAATTTGTTTAAGTGTTTAATAGCTTTTAATTGTTTATGTTAATTGTTGCTTTTAATTAGTAGTTATAGAAACTCAAAAATATCTTTTCTCTCATTCAAATCATAATCCGAGCTAAAACGTGGTTTCAATTTCACAAGTCGTTGGGGAAACGACCCGGGTGATCATACTTCCCGGTTAAATATACGTATTATATATTATATATATATCTTTTAAGAGTGAATTTTCCTTAGGGAATTTTCTTAATTGCTCTTGTGGTATTATATCGTATATTTTATTAGTGTATTTTATTTTACATCAAGTTTCCCAATATGAAGGCCGACATCGCCACCTATGTTAGCAAATGCCTGACTTGTGCTAAAGTCAAGGCCGAACACCAAAGGCCATCAGGATTGTTGGTACAACCTGATATACCTCAATGGAAGTGGGACAACATTACTATGGATTTTTTCACGAAGCTTCCTAAGTCGTCTCAGGGCTACAACATCATTTGGGTGATTGTTGACCGACTCACTAAGTCGGCAATCTTCGTACCGATGAGAGAGACTGATCCTATGGATAAACTTGCAAGAATGTACCTAAAGGAGGTTGTCACAAGGCATGGAATACCTCTATCATTCATTTGTGATCACGACCTGAGGTTCCCATCAAATTTATGGAGGTCACTTCAGAATGCTTTAGGTACTAATTTGGATATGAGTACTGCGTACCATCCACAAACCGACGGGCAAAGCGAGAGGACTATTCAAACTCTCGAGGATATGCTGCGTGCTTGTGTGATCGACTTTGGAAAGGGTTGGGTTAAACATTTGCCATTAGTTGAGTTTTCATATAACAATAATTATCATGCTAGCATCACCTGTTTGTTGAGCCAAGGTTGGAGAAGTTCAACTCACCGGTCCAGAAATGGTTCAAGAGACAACCAAGAAGATCATTAAGATCAAACAAAGGATTAAATCCGCTTATGAACGACAAAAGAGTTATGCCGATTTAAAGCATAAGCCAATGGAATTTCAAGTTGGAGATAGAGTTATGCTTAAGGTTTTACCTTGGAAAGGGGTCGTACGTTTTAGCAAACGGGGGAAGTTAAACCCTAGGTATGTTGGACCATTCAAGGTATTAGAAAAGGTTAGATCTGTTGCTTACAAGCATGAGCTTCCTTAAGAGTTAAGAAGGGTTCATAATACGTTTCATGTATCCAACTTAAAGAAGTGTTATTCCGATGAACCATTAGCCATTCCGTTAGAAGAA
>BQNB010177262.1:0-12982 GCA_026074375.1 Tanacetum coccineum
TTGGTTAGCTGGCATAGACTTAAAATTTTCACATAGGGTATTCACATAAATGTGCCAAAAGCGTGTACAAAGAGGCATGAAAACAACTTTGTAGCACTAGTTTTAAAAATCTTTTATACGACATTGTAGTAATACATTGGTTCTCGGTAACTCCAATCGAACGCACAAAGAAGCGAAGAACCAGGTCAGCGCAAAGCATATTAAAAACCTGGATTCTTTAGGAATGTCCGCCTTAAACTTCTCTTAGAGTTTGTTCTAGTGGATGAGCCGTACTTCCTAATAATTCATAATGTCTAGTTTTTAATTAATCTAGAAATCAAGTTTCATAGTTAGTGTCTTATTAGGCGTGTAATTAAGAGTGGATGAACATGTATTAGGCGTGTAATTAATAGACCAGTTTTAATATCATCTTTCTCTCTAAGTATTAGTCCGTATTGCATACATATTAGGCGTGTAAACGAGTAATCAAGTAAACAATTATGCACATAAGTATACGAATACAAAAGATGACATTAAATAAAAACAAGTAAACATGTATTGTCTCCGAGTACTCATACAAGTCTTCCCCAATTAGAGAACCATAAGACCCTCACTAGGTTTTCATCTATGTGCCCAGATCACCCTATTCATCACAAGAAGTGATTGAGTAGGTCTTATGACCAGAAAAAGGAAACAACAGCAAACTAAATATTTAAAAGATCTACTCACCATATACAAAACGATATTATTACCATGTTTAAAATTGAGATCTTTTATTAAATAGTGTGATACACTTTCCTTAGAAACATAATTAAAAAGGAAACAAATCTACTAAATTAACAAGTTAATTATACTTTTCTTTGTAACCTATATTAACCTTTAATAAATATTCAAGATCTAGATCTACATCTTTATTTAATTATGGCAAGGATTTGCATATCATTGCCATATTTACAAGTATACATAAATAAAGAAAGTAAACGTAGCGGATCTAGCAAAAAAAAATCTAAGCGTGTAACTAGGCGTTTAATTTAATTTTCAGCGTGTAATCCATATTACTAAAACGAGGTGGCTCGTGATGCCACTGTTGGGATTTAATAACTAGTTAAACCATTAACTACGAGTACGCATCAGATGGATCTAGTTTTATCATATAGATTAACACATTATAAATTAAACAAGTAATTTACTAACCTTTTGTTTAATGATAAAAATCAATAAACTATCACCGGATCTTGATCTTGAACTTGAAACGAAGTAGTGGTTAAATTACCACCTTTACGGTTGCTCACGCAAACACGTCAATCAAGTATGCCCAGATTGCTAGTCTAGATCTCTACGAACCAAACACCTTGTGTCTTGAATCAATAACCAAACGCACCCTTGTGAGTATAACCAAAAATCGGTAAGCCCTATTTAGGGTTTGTACCGAATTCGGTTGAATAGAAAAACCAAAAACCAAAAAACCCTAGTTAGGGTTTTTAACTTCGTCAAGCAAGGAGTGAAGCTAACGAACACCTTTGTTGTTGATCTTGTATAGTCGAGCTAGGAGGACAAGAGAAAACAGAAACCCTAAAAGGGTTTTAGTTGATTTCGGTTAAGGGAAAAGAAGAACCAAAAACCCTTATATGGGGAAATTCAGTCGTGGTTTTAGAGAGAAGGGAGAGCACCAATTTGTGTATGTTTTAGGGTTGTAGAATGAATTATTATGAGGGCTAGGGGTTGGTGTATATATAATACCCAAACTCTAGTTCTAGATACTAGAATTCCCCAAATCCTAATCACATAACAACTCTCTCCCTTATCTCCAAAATTAAACAAAACACTCTTCTAGAAACCTATAGGGGGCGATAACAATAAAGCACCCCCTAAGGTTCGGGTTTTGTCCAATTTAGTCCATTGCTTTATTATTTAAATGTTCGTTAGGTCAGTTATTAAAAGCAACCTTAACTAACGATTATTTAAATGTATTTCGTGAAGCAAAACATACTCTTCGTATTTTAACATGTGTGCCCCCAATAGGCTCATGTATTTCTAACATATAAAACGCGGAAACAACTACCATATTCCAACATGTGCAACCATTTTCGGTGCCTCCATACTCCATAGTACCCAACCGGAAGTGTGAATGACTACATTGAAATGATGTAAACATCCACTCATCTTTTATGTTTAATGATACAGAATTTTAATTGTCCTCTTCTTGTATGGTTTTAACTTAGGAAAATGTCATAAAAGCCTAGCATAGGTTCGCTTAACTGTCAATAAAGTCATTTATATTCACTAATTGGGTTAAATCGACGTGGAAACTCTAGCGCCGTGCACCCCTTTTGGATGACGAGTAACCCTTCTCCAAGACCTACCTCCATAGAACGAGGACCTATTGCAGTGACTTTTAGTGATGAGTTGTGTTTAAAACTATGACTTATTTCACCAAAAGATGCGAAGTGATACCACCGAGGAAATGCATCAATGGTACGAAAAAGGCATTAATTTTTTTTTGCCGATTAAGCCACTAGAAACTTTAGTATGTTTGAAACATGTATAATCAGTTAACCTTTTTTTACTTTTGAACAGGTTATTTTTGCAGGCTTGGCATATTCTTTTTAATCTTTTGCTGACTTGACATATGTTTTTTTTGTTTTTTTCTGACTTGGCATAGTATGATTATATTTAGTGATTTAATATGCCATAACCACCACCAAATGGTCTATTAGTAAGGTCTTTTGCTTTCAACAAGACGTCAAGTGTTCAAACCTCGATAAGTGTGTACATTTGGGGTGTCCAGAGAAGGGTCGAAAACAGTCCCGGAATTAACCCGGTGAGGCCGCATAAATCTGAGTCAAAAAGGCTTGTCCTCCCCTGTAACCTAAACAGGGAAACCCACATCCGTTTACCTATTTACCCATTTAGTGATTTCATATACCATCACCCCATTTACCAGTTACCTGTTTTGAACAAGTTATTTTTGTTGGATGTTCTTTGTGTGTTTAGAATTACCAAACATAAATAGAAACGTATGTGATTTGTGTTGCTTCTACTAGACTAATGAACTACAATGCTTGGTAACTAATTCTTGCTAAACATAAATAGGTGTGTAGGATTTGTGTTGCTTCTTCCTTTATGTTCCATCTTAAAGTGTATGGAGTCCCCATATTATACTCGGAAGTAATTTATATTTTCCTAATGTTTCTTGTTTACATAAATTTAATATGTTCTTTTCATGTTTTTTTTGAACGACGGCTTTATATAAACTAGCAAAAGCTAGAAAACAAAACAATTACAAAAATGTATTATCATCAATTGGATTTTCCAGCCAACCTAACCAACTAAGATTAAGCTTAGGATTTCTAGATGAAATCCATAAAAACGATTGATATACAATTGAATCCCAAATAGTCGCCTTCTTGAGTTTATTCACCGAAAAAATCAAAGTATTGCGGAAATTCCATATAGACCACAACATCGTAGCTACGACCCCTTCAAGAATAATCCTAGCTTTCTTCGACAATTGAGTAGTATCTAACCACGAAAACCACTCCGTTATATTAGGAACATCCGGAATAACCAGGTACACCATCTAGCTAATCGAACCCAAATATCCCGTGCCATCTCACATGTAAACAAAAGATGGTTGACACTTTCAACATGCTCACTACAAACAGGGCATAAAAGAGAGGCTTCCTTTTCGATCCATATTCACCAAAGTCGAGAGTTTATTTAGGCTCAACCTCCACATAAATACGTTCACTTTTATAGGGATGCATCGAAGCCATCTAGTAGAGGTAAAACCACCAATTAAAGTTTGTTCGTCAATAAACTTTTAAGCCTAAGAAACCGTAAAGCCTTTAGAGTCTAAAGACCACTTCCAGCCATCTATAGAGTCTGAAAGATTAATATCTCGAATAGCTTCTAGCATGGCTGTAAATTGGTTCAACTCGACACCTCCTCTCGGAATCCTCCTGAGCACAGAATTCCAATCTAAAGAACTAATCCGTTGAGCAACCGTGCACTGTTTATTACCATCCAAAGCATACACACGAGGAAACAAATCTTTTAAAATATGACCACCACACCATTTTTTGTCCCAAAACTAAATGTTCTTCCCATCTCCAACCGAACGGTAACAAGCAGCCAGCAAGTCAATTCCTCTCGATTGAAGCTTATGCACCGATCGCAAAATAGGAGAAAAAACATGGTTAACAAATATAATATTCTTAAGCAAGAATTGTCCTTACATAAGTCTGAACTGAGTAATATGAAAAATACTGTGTCCATTAACTGTTCCCTTCAGAATGAAGTCATTAGAGTTAATCTAGAAAATGAATCTCTGAATGATGAGATCTCTGAACTAAAAAGGGTCATTGAAAAATGGACATGTAGCAAAGTCACCCTTGACCAACTGCTCTCTGAGCAAATACCTGGCAATATTGTCAAAGCCCTTGGAGGAAAAGGTAGGAGAAAAGAGAACAACTCCTCTAAGGAAGTTCTGTTCTGCAAGGCTGATGTATCCACATCTGAGTCTGCTCCTATGATCACCTCTGACTCTGAGGATGACAGTGATATTCAGGAACCTCTGCCCCCTCTTCCTAAGTTGACTGGGGGCAGATCCATCTGGTGCTTCTAAAAGTCTTATTTCATTGTCTGACCTTACTGCTAACATGGCTGATTTGACACTTAATACTGCTTCTAAAGAGATTAAAAAATCTTCTAATAAAGTGTCACAAACCTATGTCATTAAGAAAAGGACTGAATCTAAGCATCCAGCTGTCCAAAGCTCATGTCCTGATAAGAATGCTCTCCCATCAACTGAGCAACTTCTTTTAACTCTGATGGAAGAAGTAAAAGGTATCAAGAACCAAATTCTGATCCCTTCAGACACTTCTTCATTAGTGTCTCAGGCTTGTAGTTCAAAGACCCCTAAGCAAAAAGTCTGGTATGGACCATGTAAACACTGTGGGATGAGGAATCATCTCTTTGATGATTGCTACTCAAAACCCAAGTGTTATACTTGTGGCTCAACCTCCCACACTACCAAGGAACACACAGAACAAACTGGTATTAGGAAATCTTTAAACAAACTGAAAGGCCAATCCACTTCTAAATCCACACCTGTTAGAACTACTAAAATGTCCAATTGATGATTGTAAATATTATGGGTCCAACAAACATCACCTAGATGACTGTGAATTTTACCAATGGTGTGAAATTTGTGGGAGCATAGCTCATGAGATTGCAGATTGTCCAAAGAACCTAAGAAACAGCAGGAAACCAAGGGTTGCTATCAAGCAATCAGAAGCCACTGAAAAGTAGGTTCACAAAAGGAACTAATTTGTGTGAAAATATCTATGTTGGATTACTTAAAAAGGTCTGTATGGTACCTGGATAGTGGCTGTTCTAAACACATGACAAGAGTGAAACAATATTTGCACAGATATTCAAAGGAGCCAAGTCCTAAAGTGGTTTTTAGAGATGATTCTTCAGGAGACACAAAAGGATATGGCTTAGTTAATTGTAATGGAATCACTTTCACCAGGGTTGCTTATCTGAATGAATGGTTTGAAGCATAACTTAATTAGCATCAGTCAGCTGTGTGATGCTAACTTCAAGGTTCTATTTACAAAGACTTAGGGAACCATTTTCAACCAAAATGAAGTTGTTCTCATTGCTCCAAGGATAAGGGATGTCTATATCATAGATATGTCATCTTTCAACAAGGAAAGCAATGCCTGTTTTCTTGCCAAAGCCCCTCCAAGGGTAAACTGGCTCTGGCATAAGAGACTGTCTCACCTCAACTTCAAAAACATCAACAACCTTGCAAAACACAACCTTGTCTCTAGACTTCCTTCTCTGACCTTTTCTAAAGATAAAAATTGTTCAGCTTGTGAGAAAGGGAAGCATCACAAAGCATCATTTAAAACCAAGAGATCATTTTTCATCAACAAGTCCTTACATCTCCTTTATATGGACCTGTTTGGACCTGTCAAAACTCAAACCATTAGCCACAATAAATATACCCTTATCATTATAGATGAGTATTCAAGATACACCTGGGTATTTTTCCTCAAGAAAAAGAGTGATGCAGCAGACTGCATTATGTATTTTATCAAAAAGATGGAAAACCCAATGAAGTAAGGGTAAAGGAGCTGAGAAGTGATAATGGAACAGAGTTTAGAAATCACAAGCTGGAAGAATTCTGTGATGAAAAAGGTATTTCACAAAATTTCTCATCTCCTTGTACCCCTGAACAAAATGGTATAGCTGAAAGAAGAAACAGAACACTGATTGAAGCAGCCAGAACTATGTTAAATAGTGCAAAACTTCCTAAACAATTATGGGGAAAGGCTGTCAACACTGCTTGCTACACTCAAAACAGATCCATCATAATGAAAAGGCATAGGAAGACTGTCAATGATATATTCAGAGGAAGATCTCTTGATATCAGCTACTTCCATGTGTTTGGGTAGCCTGTTCACATTGATAATCACAGGGACCACTTGGGAAAGTTTGATGAAAAGGCTGATGATGGATTCTTCCTGGGTTACTCTTCAGTGGCCAAGACCTCCAGGGTGTTCAACATCAGAAGAAAAGAAATGGAAGAAACAGTTCATGTTACCTTCAGTGAAGATGATGAAGCCATTTCTCAATCCAGCACTGAAGGTGATGCAATCAACTTCAATGAAAACAGATCCTTTCCAGATGATGAATTCATTGAACCTAGATCTAAGGATACTCAATGCTCTGTCAACATTGAGTACTTTCTTCAAGAATCTGTCATCTCTAAAGATCCTCCTGAGTTCACTGAGGTTGACAATCACCCAACTATCAATGAACCTAATCAAGCAGAATCAGCTGATCACCTTGATTCAGTTGAATCACAAAATAATGTCATCATTAAACCAATCAGTGATGTCCAACCTTCACCAACTATATTACCCTCAGCTAATGTCATCCCTCAAATCCCTGTTCCTTAAGACATATGGTCAATAGAAAAGCACATTAAACTTGTTAACATCATTGGTGAACCTCGTGATGGTATCACAACCAGAAGTAGGATTAGAGACTCAGATGCTGCCTCAGCTTTTGAATGTCTCTATGTTAATTTTCTCTCTGAAATAGAACCCAAGAAGCTTATTGAAGCTCTAGAAGAAGAAGGGTAGATTATAGCTATGCAAGCTTAAAGAGAAGGATGGGTTAGTGCAATGCAAGAGGAGCTAAATCAATTTAAAAGAAACAAAGTCTGGACCTTAGTCCCTAAGCCTTACGGGAAAACCATTATTGGAACTAAATGGATCTGAAAAAACAAGATGGATGAAGAAGGGGTTGTTACAAAGAATAAAGCAAGGCTGGTTGCTCATGGGTACAATCAACAGGAAGGAATTGACTATGAAGAGACATTTGCACCTGTTGCAAGACTTGAAGCAATCAAAAAATTTCTTGCTTATGCAGCCTACATGGGGTTCGTGGTGTATCAGATGGATGTGAAAAGTGCATTTCTAAATGGTAAAATCTCAGAGGAGGTATATGTACAACAACACCTAGATTGAAAGTAGTGAATTTCTAGACCATGTATGTAAAGTGGACAAAGCGTTGTATGGGCTAAAACAAGCCCCTAGAGCCTGGTATGAAACTCTTTCAAAATTCCTTATTCAGCATAAGTTTGTAAGAGGTACTATTGATAACACTCTTTTTACTTATAAGACTAAGAGTGATGTTATTATTGTACAAATATATGTGGACGATATTATTTTTGGGTCAACCAGTTCAAAATTAAGTAAACAATCTGGAATGCTAATGACCAAAAAGTATGAAATGAGTATGATGGGTGAATTAACTTATTTTCTGGGTTTTCAAATAAAACAAGATATCAAAGGAATCTCTATTTCTTAAGAAAAATATGTTAAGGATTTACTCAAAAATTTTGATCTAGCTGACTGTGCCTCAGTGAAATGCCATATGCTTCCCCCAAACAATTTGGGCCCTGATAAGTCAGGGGTCTCTGTTAATGAGACACTGTTCAGAGGCATGATAGGGTCACTGATGTACCTCATAGCTAGCAGACCTGATATCTAATTCTCCACATGTCTCTGTGCTAGGTATCAAGCTAACTAAAAGAAACACAAAAACTATGATCCGGTGGTCTTGGTGAGTCAACCTATATGATAGCCATTTTAGTGAGAGAGAGTAAAGAGATAAAGTAAACTTGATAAAATGTGGAAGATACAAAGGACTCAACCCCTCTATGGAATCCATAGAGGGGTATTTATACCACCACACATTACATAATAATTCTATATTGACTATACTAGTCCCTGTGTGTGGTGATATGGTAAACAATGGTAATTCCGTAAATGTCATCACGTAAAGTGAATTCCTAACAATCTTCCCCCACGGGACGATATACGGAATTACTTATAATATTTTTCTAACAAGTACATAATGATTAAGAACAAGAACTTCCATGAAGCTTCCAATGCTGATGATGTCTTCTGTGGTGTTTGACTTCAAGTCTGTACTCCAACATGAATCATCTTTGTAGTACTTTGTAGGAGAAATACTGTAATAGGCATGAACTAAGTAACCCATATACTTCTGGTTAAGGAGAAGCTTCTGAATTAGTTTCCCCTAATTCATGCCACATAATCTTCATTTAGAAGCTTTCAAAGCTTCCCCCTAAACTAGCAATGAATCAGCTTCCCCCTAATTCATGCCGCATATTCTTTATTTAGAATCTTTCAAAGCTTCCCCCAAACTAGCAATCCTCTCTTGAGCAGTTTTAAAGAATAATTAAGTGCACAGCGGAATTGGTAGGATACCACATCAAATATAGCTGCTCCTTTAAGAATAAGCTTAGTGATTGGTCGTTTGGAGTAAGCGTTATCTGGATAAGCAACATATCTTCTCACGCTTGGATCATTCTTCTCACAACACTTCCCCCTGGAAATTTAAATAATACATACTAAAGTTATCAAGATATCACTTCCCTCATGTATCTGAAGAAATGCACCCAAAAGCCACAAGTTAAAGCGCTGATATTCTTTGCGGTTATGACATTTGTCTTCCCGGCATGGCCTATCTTAAATTTTTTTAAGAAAGATGCCTTATGTCAAGCTTTCAAGAAAAAGAAAGGCAAAGACTCAAGGGTGAATCTACTCCTTCCCCTTGCTGGTTTTGACACGTTAGAATCAGCAAAACCTTGGACGCACATTAACTTGAGTACTTGTGTGAAGAATAAATTAGCTCAGATCTATCCTGTGAGAGTCAATTGCTGATCAAATCTCTACTCATAACCTCTCTTTGGCTATCATTTTACCAACCGTTTTTATAGGCTATTTGAAGTAACCACTGATGAAGTAAACCCGATATACCAAACTTAAAACTGAAGTAGAATTTCCCGTTCTTGTGACTTAAGCTTGCACCAATGTTGGAAGAATAGTGTAGAGAAACTCAATACTTACCAAGCAAAGTATGAGACATTCATCACCCTTTACGATTATCCACAACGTCTTCTGTGTGTGACACTAAGAACTACAATGTATCTCCTTTAAGTGATAGTTAACCAGGTCTTCAACCATCCACCCCCAAGCTCTTCATCCAAATTCTTAAGCCCAAGCAAGTTATCATTGAAGTCATGCATCCAGCCAACGACTCAGATATAATATGAACACGCTTCGTGCATGCCATTTCAATCTCAATAATGATGATACCGATCGACTCCGTAGTCACTTAATAAAATTAATTCTAAATCTAGCCTTTAAGTTTCATGATTCTTTATCCAAATTGATCTCGGTCACGTCACAAAAAATTGTCACTTTGTCATTACAGAGTCCAAATATAACCATTGTGACTTCCTATAACAAACTTCTCCCATATTTAACCATTTAATACAGGTTCATAAAACTTGTACTAAAAATGTAATCATTAACAACTAAATATAGCAAAAATCATCCCAAGTGAATCATTTAGCCAAATTAAGTTTCAATACGAAACATTTAATCACTCAAACGGTTGTACCCAGGTCCATTACAAACTCAGCCCATCAACTCAATCAACAAATATTGTGTCAAAAACGGATAATCACATTACTATGAACCAAACGCAGATATGTATTATCTCATTAAAACCACCACGATGGCCCATGTCAAGTAATAATAAGAATCAGCCCAACAAATACTTGGGATGAACCCGGCCTGTCACCAACATATATCCGGCCCACTCAAACTAAAATGAGTCTCGGTCCATAATTGAATCTCAGCTCAAGATACAACAACCCAAATAATTAGGAGTATAAGACATACAACCCTAGTTATTCACTAACCCTAATCTCATACAACTGTGTGAAGTCAAACATACTCTTCCATCTCCCTTTCCCGCGTTTGACACATACAAGATTCCCAATCTCATATGATCTCTTCACAAATCAACGATCCTTGTAACCACAAGATTAAAATTATAACAATCACCTTTTAATCAAGTGGCCACACAAGAAATTCGTTTCTCTCTAGAAACAATCAACAAATCATGCACTAATCTTTTATGAAGATAAATTGTTAGCTCATTGTGTTTCCAATCTCAATACCACGAATCAACTAAAAGATTAATCCTCAAATGAAGACACCAATCATGAAGAACTTAATATAATTCGTCTTCAAGATCTCTCGGAGGAGGTCTCGGGTAGGTCCAATCTTGTTTTCGTTTAAGTGTCATTAGACGAAACAAAGATAATACCATAACCCAAATGTTATGAGTATATCTTTATATTCGTATATTGAAAGAGGGGGTTTTCCTCTTAAAGATCAATGATGAAGTTTCGCCTCGTGTTTCATTGATCTTTAAAGATCATTGACTGATGTTATGCAACACGAAAGCATACAAAAACTGAGATCACTTTTTGATTTATTTTCGAGTATTGTTATGGATTGGGGTATTTGTTAATAGGATTAGTTTGGATTTGTTGGTGATGAGATTTGTGACGATGGGTTTAGGATTAGATCTGTGGATTTGTTGGATTTGAGATGTGACGAAGGGTTTAGGATTAGTTGTATTGAAGTTTGTTGTTATTGTTGATGTTGTATATGGTTGTTGTAATCTGTTTGTTGTTGTTTGTTTAAGATCAAGTCTGTCTTCTCTCCTTCTTCATTTCTGTCTTAGTTTAGACTTGTTGTCATGACTCAGTGAGTTGACTCGGGTCAACTCGATAAATACCGAGTTGACTCGGTTGGATCTGGTAGGTTGCTAATTCGGACCTGCGAATTCGGTTGACATAAGTAACTGCAGATCCAGACAACACTATTAAACTGCGAATTCGGGTACTAAAGAAGTTGTCAATTCAGATATGCGCATTCGGTTACTGAATAAGTTGTCAATTCGAATCTGCGAATTGGTTACTGAAGAAGTTGCCAATTCGGATCTGCGAATTCAGGTTGTACCATATTCCTTGATTTTGTTGTCCTTTTTCCATCTTCACTAATTGTTTTGATGAAACCAGAAAATAAGCTTAAAAAATAAGCCAGAAACCGTTGTTCTTTCAAAAACAAATATTGTTGTGACTTAAAAGACATATTAAAAGGTGACAGATTTGTAACCGAGACAGATTTGAGATAACAAAAACAAGACCAACCAGACACATGATAAACCCGACCCAAGATTAGAACCGAGGCTCTTGATACCAATTGAAAGAAACACAAAAACTATGATCTAGTGGTCTTGGTGAGTCAAACCACATGATAGCCATTTTAGTGAGAGAGAGAGAGAGAGAGTAGACAGATAAAGTAAACTTGATAAAATGTGGAAGATACAAAAGACTCAACCCTTATATGGAAGCCATAGAGGAGTATTTATACCACCACACATTACATAAGAATCCTATATTGACTATACTAGTCCCTGTGTGTGGTGATATGATAAACAATGGTAATTCCGTAAATGTCATCGCGTAAAGTGAATTCCTAACACTAACCCTAAGGAATCCCACCTTGTTGCTGTAAAAAGAATTTTCAAGTATCTCAAAGGAACCTCAAATCTTGGCCTTTGGTATCCAAAATGATCAGGCTTTGATCTAAAAGCATACTTTGACTCTGATTACGTTGGATGTAACCTGGATAGAAAGAGTACCTCAGGGGGTTGTTAGATACTTAGAGGAAAGTTAGTATGTTAGAGTGCAAAGAAGTAAAGCTCTGTAGCAATGTTATCAGTTGAAGCTGAGTATGTAGCTGCTGCTGGATGTTGTGCTCAAGTCCTCTGGATTAAGAGTCAGCTGGCTGACTATGATGTTCTCTATGACAAGGTGCCCATATTTTGTGATAATACAAGTGCCATTGCCATATCAAACAACCTAGTGTTGCATTCTAGGACAAAACATATTGATATCAGATATTACTTCATCAGAGACCACATTTTAAAAGGAGATATTGAGCTTTATTTTGTACCCACTGACTTGCAACTAGCTGATATCTTTATGAAGCCTTTGGCTGAGCCTAGCTTTACTAGATTGGTAGCTGAGTTGGGTATGCTCAATATTGAGAAACAAGTATCTGATAAGAAACAAGTACCTGAGTTGCAAGTACCTTAGTGAGTCTCTGACTTGAATAGTAAATGTTTTAAGGTAACTTAAATGTAACTAGCCAGTTGAAAGACAAACATTCTCAAATATTTAATTCAAGATTCACTCAAAAGGTTTAACCAACTTTCTCGAAAAATATGGAATTAACAGTACTCAAAAGGTCAAGGGGACCCACGTTTTGTGACAGTTTTACCACTCGCATTTAATGCCGACTTTAAACTGATTTTATTGTTTAAACTTATAAAATTACTTGTGGTATAAAAAGTTCACCTTTTCACATTCATCACTCAAAACCCTAAAAACTTCATTTTTCATCACTGCACTCAATGTAACAATTCGTATTTTGATCAATGAACAAAGTCATTTAATTGACTATTTTTTTTTCTCGTACGCGTTTGCTTTTAATTTTAATTATTACGTTAAATCACGTAAACTAAGAAT
>BQNB010177263.1:0-12982 GCA_026074375.1 Tanacetum coccineum
TGTCACACTCCTAATGATTTTGTTTATTAAGAACAAGGAACGATACTTTTATAGAGAATGAGGGAGGGGGGAATTCGGTTCCTAAACCAATCAGGAGACCGACTCTATTCCTGGATTTAAGTAGGGCTATAACGGTTTATATTTTATTAAATAAAAAAAGTCTTTTAAACTTTTTTATTGTATGCATCATTACGAGATGGGTTTGACGTGTAATTTTTTTTTTCTTTCTAGAACGAGTTTCCAAACATTACTTTCTTTCTAAAAACAAAAGCAAAAAAAACAAAGGCACCCTTCTCTAGATTGAACTATATATAACTCAAGTATACCCATCAAAATCATCGTAACTCCAATTAATTTAACAATAGAACACATCTTATCCACGTAACTCATTAAGATAGTCTTAAACCACCACAGTATCACTACAACAAAAGCCCCTTTCCCCAGCGCGTTTTCCCCCATCGCTGGGGGGAAAAGTCACTAAACGACAAAAATACTCCGACGTGGCACTTTTTCTCGTTGAATTTTTAGTCAAATGTTATTGAAACTTTTCCCCAGCGACATGTCGCTGGGGAAAATTTTCATGAAATTTGATAAAAAAAATTCAGCGAAAATCTAAGCGGGAAATCATCCCGCCAGTATTTCCCCAGCGACATGTCGCTGGGGATACTTTTGTACATTGCTTAGTGCGTAATTACTCGATAATTGTTGTAACGTTTGAGATGTACAACTTTTCCCCAGCACATGACCGCTGGGAAATGTAACAGCTTATTATTGGGCTGGCCCTTTTATAAGTAACATGTTTCGGGTTGGGTCCTTATTTACCCCAAGCGACATGTCGCTGAGGATGATCTTTTGACTTTTAAGCAAACAATGTTTTTTGGCTATTTTCGGTTCAATATTCCACATACTAACTAAATTTACTTCAAAGTTAACTGAATTTTACTCCTAGCTACCACTATATGTAATCATAATACACGGAATGACCAAATCGATTAACGTTTATTATTAAAACATCAAATTACATTAGAAATCGATAAACACTCAAACATTAAAGCATAACCAATAACCTTCAAATGCTATGATTGAATTTATCTTAATGAAAAACTACTCCATATTAAGGTTTCCCATCCCATTATAGATCTCGTCAAGTATTGCAGCTGACTCAAGTGTGTGGTTCTCGGGATGCCTTTTCATCTCTAATTGTCCCTCTAGTATCCTTATCCTTGCCTCTAGTGTCTTTATCTTTCACCAGAACTTACAAATTGAGCTACTCTGCATTTCCGAGAGATTCTGAGCCGATCTGGAAGAACCCGGAGAAAACTGGACTGTGAAGTTCCCGGAGAATAACTGAGGTGATTGACGATCGAGGAAAAGAACTTGGAGGTGTTGACATCAGAAGGAGAATCCATCCACTTAAAGTAGCCGCATCCTCTATCTAACGTTCCTGGCTGTTACGTAGTAAGAAAATCATAAGAAAAGTCATTTTGAACCTATAATGTTGAACCTATAATGTTGAACCCTAACTCATACATTGAACCTATTTAGGCGGGAGAACAAAAAAGATACCTGAAAATGAAGAAAACAGTCCATTTCTAACCCTTGTCTCTCAAGCTCAGAGGACAAATTTTGAAACCCAAACGTCCCATTTCTTCTTGAATTTGATGAAGACATATTGTTGTAGTTATAATTAGAGAAGCACAAACGTCCCATTTCTTTTTGAAACCCAAAGGCATATTAGAGAAGCCCATATTGTTGTAGTTATAATTCTGATAATGATCAGAAAAATAGTGCATTGAAACCCAAAAAAAAAGCCCCAAAAAAAATTTTAAACTACATGAAACAAATAACACAAAGTGCCTTTTATGAAGTGGCCTTTTTATAAATGTATGAGTTAGGGTTCAACAAAAAAAGATCACCGTACGAGTTACGTTTCAACATTGTTAGGTTCAATGAATAGTTAGGGTTCAACATTAATAGTGTACAATGTATGAGTTCGGGGTTCAATCGATCATCGTGAGATAATATTAAAGATTGGTTTCCAAGTTGATCATGTTTTCGAACTCCTGTAATGAATCACTAACAAAAACAAAAAATACCCAAATAGAACACATCCCCATTGTTTGTCAAACATGACTAGACCCGACCCTCTTGGTGGGTCGAACCCACACCGGCAAATACACTTTCGATGGGCTTACATAATCTCAAAATGCGTGCGGTATTTTGGCTATCTGGAGAAGTTATTTACCTATAGTTTTTAGAAATGATTTCACTAAAGAAATCCGTTGAACATCTAATGTATAACCGTAACATATCATAAGATGGGCTTTGAAATATGGAAATATGCGTGTTAGCTTCTAATCAATCAACTAGTCATACATTGAACCTTTAATGTGTAACCCTAGCTCATACATTGAACCTCTAATGTGTAACCCTACCTTATACGTTGAACCTCTAATGTGTAACCCTAGCTCATACATTGAACCTCTAATGTGTAACCCTACCTTATGTTACGAATCATAACCGAAGTCGAAACATGATCACTAGGATCCAACTTCAATATTATCTCACGATGATGTTGAACCCTAACTCATACATTGAACCTATAATGTTGAACCCTAACTCATACATTGAACCTATAATGTTGAACCCTAACTCATACATTGAACCTACAATGTTGAACCGTAACTCGTACGGTGAACCTACAATACGTACCATATCTAAATACACTCATGAGGTTTTCAATATCGATATGCAAATGATACAAACAACTCATAAATTGAACCTCTAATGTGTAACCCTAGCTCATACATTGAACCTTTAATGTGTAACCCTAACTCATACATTGAACCTCTAATGTGTAACCCTAACTCATACATTGAACCTCTAATGTGTAACCCTAGCTCATACATTGAACCTCTAATGTGTAACCCTACCTTATGTTACGAATCATAACCGAAGTCGAAACATGACAGCTAGAGATCCAACATCCAAATATTTATCTCACGATGATGTTGACCTAACGTCATACATTGAACCTTTAAGAGTAACCCTAACACATTACATTTGAACCTCTAATGTGTAACCCTAACTCATACATTGAACCTCTAATGTGTAACCCTAGCTCATACATTGAACCTCTAATGTGTAACCCTACCTTATACGTTGAACCTTTAATGTGTAACCCTAACTCGTACGGTGAACCGAGAAAACCAAACCGACTGAACCGGATGACTCGATCCGAATGAACCGAGAAACCATATCATTATATAAACAATAATAAAAAAATTAGTTATTATTTATAAGATACATAATTATAAAAACTTATTAGTATTTATATTTATAATGTATACAATTTAACATAATTTTTAATAGATAACAACTTTCCCCCAGCGACATTGTCGCTGGGGAAAATATTTCAAATACGATTGGGACGTTTATTCGTTTAAGCCCTCCATAATTTATCAATACGCGCCATTTTCGCAAATGACCAAATGAAAAGTTCCCCCAGCGACATGTCCTGGGGAAAGTTTTTCTTACTAAAAATTAATTATATAAGCGTTGACAAAGTCAACGAGTTAGTAATCGTTTTTACCCCCACGACATGACCGCTTGGGTGATTGTCGCTGGTTGATAAAACCTTATCATCAACAGGTCGCGAGCTTTACTCACAAACGACCAAAACCGATTAAACCACAAAAAAAACATCTCTTTGGACGTTTTATCATCAAAAAAACCACACCACACACCACTCAACGCACCATCACCACCACCACACCACTCATCCGCCACCAACACCAACCACCACACCACTCCACACACCACCACGGCATAACCCCCCACCCACTAGCACCTCCCCTCTAAAAGTTAATTCTTTTTCTTATCCTCTAAAATGATAATTCTTGGTATTTGTGGAGTAGCGTGACGACAGCGGGGATTTTTCTTGGTATTGGGTGGCAATTGGCGGGTTTTTGGCGGGGCAGCGGTATTTGGCGGGCAGTTGGCGGATTTTTGCCGTGGCAACGGGGGTTTTTTTGGCAGGAGCACGGTTTTGCGGGGCAGCGGTTTAATAAGGTGTGCTTTTTTTTTTATCCTTTATGTATCCCAGCGACATGTCCGTTTGTAGGATTGTAAAAACTTATTAAATTTTGTTAACCATAATTTTTGTATGGCGGGGCTCGGGTTAATAACATTGGGGATTGTACAAACTTTTTTTATCCTTTATGATTGATTAAATTGTGTAAATTTTATATGGATATTTTGATTTGTGCATGCTTGTATTATAATTGTTCATGAATTCAACAAGTATGCTAATTGTACTTGTACAGATGGCTGATGTTGCACGAGCACATGCGGGACGGTGTGGTAGACCTTCACGTCCACCTCCTACATCATTCCTGTTGCGCGGGTTGCTTCATCAACCGAGTTAAGAATTATCTGGATTATTGTAGATACAGCATAAGATTATTGATACATATATTGAACTTGCTTGCCTGAAACTTTTAATGACTATTATCACTCACTTGATTTTGCAGAAAATGAAAGCGAAAGCCCAATTTGGCGCATGAAAGCCGCAGGAAGAGCAGGGAAAGGACCCGGAACCAATTAATTAACGATGCGGTGGCCGCTAATAAAGGCCCGGCCATCGAGATCGGGTTTCGAAGACCGTGCTGATAACACGGTGTGTCCCTACCGCCCTACTCGACTCAGAGGGGAAAACTAACTTCGGGGAGATAATTAGGAGTAATACCTATTGTACCCTTCCTGGCAGAAGGTCCCCGCGGGGGACAAGGCGAGGCTGATGGCCACTCTTGGGGTCAGTTATCCTTTTATGTTTATTTAATTATCGTGTTCATTTATTTAATTGTGTATATTTATCTAAATTCGTTTATTTATTTATATCATATAAATAAATAAACAAATTTAAATAAATATATAAATTATATTTCTAACTCTGTTTTCAATGTGTTGTATATGATTGCAGTCTACGTATAACCTCGAGCCGCATATGAGATCCGAGCGATGGCCTAGAATCGAAGGATACATTCAGGCTCAGTTTGGAAAATCATATAACACCAACAAGGCAACCTTGAAGAGGGAGCATTGGATCAGAGACCCCGAGACTGGAGCTTATGATTTGGATCGGATCAGGCGGGGCAAACCCGATGAGTACACGGATGATGAGTGGGAGAAATACATCAACTTCTGGAATGACCCTGCCAACGCCCAGCGAGCCGAAACAAATAGGCTGAATCGGTCCAAGAGCACAGTGGTATCACGCCATGGATCTCGGTCGATCCCTCTCACTCGACATCTGATGGTAATTATTATTATTATTATTGATTTTACATACATATATATATCTGATTATACATTTTGGTGTGTTAAGATTTGTCGTTTTTAATTAGATTGATCTTATATGCGTGTGTATGTACAGAAAATGACGTCGGCAACCCAAGAGGAACCATCAGAGATCGACACGTTCTATCGTCTCCACACCGTTAACGGTGTATTCCAAGATCCTGAGGCTCTCCGGATGTATGTAAGTATTCTTTCAAACCATACTTTAATGAATCATCGATTAATAATGTAGCAACCCGACTAATATATTTACTATCTTGTGTTATTGTCACTACATAGGATAGGATGAGGGAGCTCGAGGCGACGGGTGAGCACACCACTGCAGAAATCAACGCGATGGTCCGAGGCGGAAAGCTTCGCGGCCACATTCCTGGCGTGGGTCCGGTAATGCCAGGATACGTCCGCTCTAGGCTGAGCTATACCGCACCCGTTGACAGAAGCAGGGATGTCGATTTCATGATGAGCTTGATGAGGAGCGACAACAGGTTCGCGGATGCTTTTGCTCGGTATGATTCAGGTGGAGCCAGCGGGAGTGGCGGGAGTCGCGCGCGTGATAGAGAGGATGGTGATGATACGGGGGGTGAGGATGGTGGCGATGACACGAGTTAGTCGTGTTATATGTTCATTAGTATGGTACATTATTTCTTTATGTTTATCTTGTGGACTATTGACTTGTTTCCCTAGTATGCTACATTTAAACGCTTGTTTCCCTAAACTATCATGTGCACATATTCGGCTTTTGGACGATTTCCCTATATTAGATTTTGGTTTTGGTACAAGTTGTGGTGTATTTTGTATTGCGAGATGCGTTTACTTTGTATTTGTGTTTTGGTACAAGTTGTGGTGAGTGTATACAGGTTTTGGTAGATTTTTTCCGGAAAAAATCTGGAAATGCTGCTGTGCAGGCTGTATATAAAAAAAATTGCAGACTTTTCCCCAGCGACATGTCGCTGGGGAAAATCCCGCTAAAGGACAAAACTCTCGAGGTGAAAAGCGTTGAAAAGTCAAACTCAAAGGGAATTTTCCCCAGCGACATGTCGCTGGGGAAAATGTGCAATTAACTTAAGATTTTATTATTAACTTTAAATATTTGGTTTTAATCAGAAGTTTCCCCAGCGACATGTCGCTGGGGAATCTACTGCCACCGTGGCACCAATTCCTTGACCAAAAAATACGTGGGGCCCACTTTTCGCTGGGGAACGTTTTGCCATCGAGCTTACCCCATCAACTTTTCCCCAGCGACATTTCGCTGGGGATAGATTTCCCCAGCGACATGTCGCTGGCGAAAGGGTCGGAATGTTGCTGGGGAAAGCATCGAATGTTGTAGTGTATGACAAAACAACCGCATGAATAATTCACAAGTTTTTGCTTTCTTATTAGGGAAAATTCTCAAAATGTACCAAAAACCATAGTGCTCATCACTCTATATCCTCAAAAACATTTTTAAGCCAAAATAGACAAGGGCGACTTGTACAAAAAATTCATTTTTTTATTGTGCAAGTACACAAAATTCATTTTTTACTGTGCAAGTACAAAAAATTCTCAAGTCGCCCAGTTGCCCCAGAGGGCGACTTGTACTCGACTTGTACTTAATTAATAAAAAAAGACACTTGTCAAAATCTTCTTAAAGTTGTCAAGTGGCCAAATCGCCCTGTTCTATTTTGGGAACATATTCGGGGTATAAAGTGATGATCACTATGGTTTTTGGTACATTTTGGGAATTTTCCCTTCTTATTAATAGTAACTTTTAATGTTTTCTACCAAAAAGTTAAATATTATGCATGGTATGGTACCCACGTAAAAAGCGAGTTTGAAAGAGAATGTTGTTTAACGATTTTATGGTTTTTTGTTTTTTTGGCGAATATTGGTTAACGATTTTTATATTAGATGATAGTTTCTAGAGATTTTGTGTTTGTGCTATGAGATTGCGAAGAATAAAAATATGTTATATTATTATATGCAATTTAAAATGTTTTTAATTTTAACTCTAAACATATTAAATTCATTATATTAGTTATATTTTATTACCGTAACATCTAATTTAATATGATAATTTAACGACCAATTAGTGTATTTTTTTAACTTTATATTAATGATTTATTAATTACCTTTCTTGTTCTATATCTATCATAGCTCTTCATAGATCTTGTTAACGTCACGCAAACAATCTAAAGTCCCAAGAGGTTAGCACAACCAGGAGTTATTCGCGTTGGCTTAATGGACCATCAAGGACTCAATTGTCAGTATACGCTTGAGTAGTAGATGGTGTGAGGTTGTCGTCAGCAGAGCCGCGAATGAAAGTCGCACAACCCAAAACCAGTGGCATTTGTTGCGCCTGCACTTGACCGGGAAATGTCCTTATGGTCGCCGCTTCTAAAAATCCTCGAGTTTTAAATATGTCGTTCAAAGTTGACGTGTTCGACGTTATGTGGTTTGAACACTCGCAACAATGGTAGAGTTCAAAAAATTTACCTTTAGAACGGAATAATGGACACCAAATCTCGGCTCTGGTGAGTGGTGGAAAAATGATCAATACATTCTCGCAACACAAGTCCGACAAGTCTTCTACCTTGAAGATCCGGCCATACCAAATGTGAAGGTCGTCGAACATGTGAATAATAAAAAGTTTTTCATAACAGGATGGTGGAGTCATCGTGGTAGAGAAACGAACCTGATATTATCATTTGGGACAACTCATCTGATCCTCCACCACCTCTCCCACAACCCCCTCTTACTAGTTGGAATGACTTGGATAATGTCCCTTTCTATATTAGCTTTGCTTATAGATGGAGAATCAACGGAGGTTGATGCAACGCAAGATATCATTGATGTTCCTGGCGGAAGACGATGATAGTTAGCGATGATGAAGACCCCCTTCCTTATGATTTAGCAGATTCTGATGTTGAAGACCTCATCAATGATGATGATGGTGTTGAGGAAAGAATGTTTATTCTAGTGAAGAAAGAAGATTAAACTTGTGTTGTAACTTGCAAATCACTTATATCTTAGAATGAATGAATGAAATTGTTTGGATATGTTTTTAATTGTTGTAAAAATTTATTGGGATTTTTGGGATTTGTGCTGGCTTGTATTATTTGTTACATGAATTTACTACATGTTCATGCTTTTTAATGGTACTTGTACAGATGGCTTGATCGTTGCCGGGCACATGGCGGGGGAGGTGGTGGTGCTCGGATCTTCTCGTTCACCTCCTAAGCATTTTTCGGTTTGCGCGGGTTGCTTTCATCAACCGAGGTTAAGGAATTCTGGATTACTGTAATACTACTAGCAATAAAATTTGATACTATATTCGAACTTGCTTGCTTGAACCTTTGATGACTTTATCTCTCACTTGATTTTGCAGGCAAGGAAAGCGACAATCCAATTTGGGCGGCGTGTAAGCCCGGCAGGAAGACCGGGTAAAGGACCCAGAGAACCAAGTATTTAAGGAAATTTTTTGGGTTGGGGGGGGCGTGCGATTGGCCGCTAATAAAGGCCGGCCCATCGAGATCGGGTTTCTAAAGACCGTGCGGATAACCGGTTTTTCCCTACCGGGCCCCTACTCGACCTCAGTGTGGAGAAACTATATCTGGGGAGATGATTAGGAGGTATACCTTTGTATCACCCCCTTCCTGGCAGAAGGTACCGCGGAGGGACCAAGGCGAGGCTGATGGCAACTCTTGGGGTGTCAGTTATCTGTTATGTTTATTTATTTATCGTGTTTATTTAATTTAATTTGTGGTCTATTTATCTAAATGCGTTTATTTATTTATATCTATAAAACAATAAAAACAAAATTTAAATAAATATATAAATTATATTTCTAACTATGTTTTTCAATGTAGTTGTCTTTAAAAACCTAAACTATCAAATTTTAATCCTACAAAAGCAAATTTAATTTTTAAAGATCCTAAATGATAAAAGAAAATTTTAAAAAAAAGAATAATATTTTTTTGACTTTTATTTCATTTATTATAAATTAAAAACTGATTTAATCTAAAAAATTAATTAAAAATACTAAATTAATTTGGCAAATTTTGAAAAATTCATGAGAAGTACTTTGAACTATGCTAAATCTAGGAAAAATAAAATGGGAAAATAAACTGAAACAAATAAGCAGTTAAAAAGCAAATAAGCAAATAAGCTTAAAACTAAAAAGTGACTATATAATTTAAATGATGCAATGTAATAAATGAAAAAGACCCCAGGGCAGTTGGCATTGAGAGTGTGTGTTGAGGTGTTGGTGCTATGAAGGAGAGGTCACAGGTTCGACCCCTGTGGCCTCTCTTTTTGAAAAAACCTTTTTTAAATTTCTTTTTTCAAAAAGCTAAAAAAAGATGTAGGTTAGCATACAAAGAGCAGATTAAAACAAAAATTAAGAAAATTGGTTTTGAAATAAGCTAGAAAAAAGTAAATAAAAAACTGACAAATTACTAACTAAACTATTTTTGGTTTAACTTAAAAGTATAAAAGGCAATTAGCAACCCTGTTTTTAAGCTAGTATAACCTATTGTGAAAACTTGAAAAGTGAAAACAGATGAAGCTTGATATATAAAGAGCTTATTTTATCAATATCAGACTTTAAATCAAACTTAATCTACTCTAATTAAGCTAATGAAAACTGACTTTTAAAACTTTGAAGACACTAAAACAATTTTAGACTTAAAGCCAAAATGGAAATTGCACTCTTAACCTATCTTACTTCTACTGCATAAAGGACTCAAAACAAGTAAATTGAACCTAACTTTTGAGATCACTCTTAACCACTTATTGAAGATCTAAACAAATTAAGCCATGTTATCATACTAGATTACTATAGATTCAAACTAAGAGTAAATTGAACCTAACTTTTGAGATTTAAACATTAAAAACTTATAAAGAATGGCTTTAGGACTAAGTTAAAGCTAGTTGAATCTAACTAAAAAGCCAAAATGGCCTAAGCAGTACTAACACAAGTTAGTACTGCTTGTGCCAAACACACCTTTAAAAACTTATTTTGCATTTTTAAACTATGAAAGGTTAAATTAGGCTGATATTTATTAAAACTGATTTAGTATTAAGCCAATTAAGCACTAATAAGAAATCATCAACCACAATTAAGCAATATCTAATAAGCTAGAACAATAAGCTATTAACTAGAATTTTAAGACAATTTAACTCTTAAGCCAAAACTAATAAGATCTAAACTATAAGCTAACAATATTGAACTATACTAAGATACAATAAGCATAAATAAGCACTAAATAACAACTAAATAAGCAGATAATAAGCTAAACAAAACAATAAACTAACATCGAGAACTAGAGATTTGTACCTTAATCCTAGCTAAACAGGGATGTAAATTGCTCTTAAGAGCTTAGAATTAAGCTCCAGCTTGTTAGAAACAAGCTGGTATTGTCCATAAGCCCGTCCAATATTGGCTTATCATCCATAAAACAAGCTGAGGTAAATTTGGGGTGGATTTTTAGTGAAACAGTAACACTGAGTTAAAACAGTAATGAGCTTATGCAAATGACTTGTAAACTGAATTAAGCTTAAATTGCATTAAGTGAAAACAGAATTTAAATTGATTTAAACAGTAATTTCATTAATCATAAAAAACTGGTTACAATGCTTTTGGAAAGAAGATACATAAAAAGTAAATAAGCAATAAAAATAAGCTGAAAATAGGACTACACTACTCCTAAATCTAATTTACACTAGATAGATACAAATGAAGAAATCCTATTCTATTTATAGCCAAAGAGTGAGAGGAGCTTGTGCTTCTTGTGTTTGTTGTGTGAGAGGCTTGAGAGTGTTCTCCAAGCAATTTAATCCGAGCCCTTCAATTCCTCTTGTGCTTCTTTAAACCCAATCTAAACCCTTGATCTTTCTTAACCAATCAGCCTTCAAGGGATTGCCATCGTGGCTTTGGCTGTTTGTGAAGTGGGGTTGAGGGGGGAAAGTGATGGGTTTGTTTTGGGGTGCAGGGGACGAGGTTGAGAGTGACAGGGATGGTGAATAGTGTGGGGTTTTGGCGGGAAAGGGGTTTTGGTTTTATTTGTTTGACTGGGTGTTGGGATAACGGGCGTTAAGGGTAAAGATGGGTTGAAGGACTAACGGTGTTAACCATTAAGGACTCACTATGTTAGTCCTCAAGGACTAACGGTGTAATGGCATAACGGGTTTATGGTTAAGTGACATGGCTATTATTTGGGCCGGTTAAGTGTTGGGCCAGATTTGGTTATGGGTTGGATTTAATTAAATGGATTTAGGCTTTTTATTTAATAAATAAGCTTAATGGGCTGACTCGGCCCATTAACTTGGGTACGGGTTGGCCCAATAAGATACTTATATCTTCGGCTTTGGTTTTTCGCGCTCTTTTCAATTCCGTGCTCGGTTTTTGTTCTTTTTGCTTCGTTTTTCGTCCTTTTGTGAATATCCGTTACCTGCACAACACAATTAGCAAAACAAGCATATATTTGGCATTTTATGTCCGTTTTTGGTCATAATTGGTCTTTTTAGCTCGTTTTATTAGGTCAAACGTATGTGTAATTAAGCACATACCACCTAATCTTAGCTAGAACCAATCTACCACTTCACAATCAATACACAATCACTAGATCTACACTATCAGATTTACACACAATCTGAATCACACAAATACACAAGATAATTACAATAGAGATTTGATACTTAGAAGAAAAGAGGAGAGATCACTAAATAACAATTTGTTTCTTGGCGAATACGAATGTTCTTCTCTTACACTTGAATGAGAAAGAAGAGATGAGAGAAAGAGATTAGATCACTTAAAACAAGATCTAAGAATGTTAGTCATCAAGAGATTTAGAGAGAGAAAGAAGATTTTTAGAGAGATAAAGTTATCTAAAAATTTCGTGATAAGAGGTCTGTTTTTCTGCAATGAATGGAGCAGTATTTATAGGCAGGAAAACCCAACGGTCGCTGGGGGCGGTCCCAGATATATCTGGGGGCCGCCAGGCATATAAGAGGGTCGCCCAGTAGACTACGCTTCTGTTTTTTGTGTTTTTGTGGGGAAGGTTGTATCTGATATGGAACCTTCCATTTTGGGGGGAAAATTTGAATTTTAAATTTTAAGTTTTTAATAAAACTTTTCTTTTAATTAGAAATTATTTTGTATAATTAAATTTGTGAAATTCTTTTGTAAAAATGTGATTGATAAGAGAAAAATATTTTCTTAATCACTAATCATGCTTAATGATTTGTTTGTTCATACCTTAAGTGATTACTAATCTTAGAAATGGAATTTTACGATTAATAATTTTTAAACATTTAATTTTATCGTAAACGTTTTATATTTTGTTATTATCAAAACGTTGAGAGATCAAAAAATATAAATAACATTTTTAGACATTATTTGTATTAACAATATCCCCCTTTTTGATGATGACAAAATATAAACTCATTTTGTATAAAATTAAAAGTTATAGATTATTAATGAGTTTTGTTCCATTTCTTCCCCTTTTTGTCGAATTCAAAAAGGATGATCGTCAAGTAGTTGTAAAAAGAAAGAAGTCAACGATATCAAGACTCCCCCTTGATGTATGTACAACTGATAAAAATCGTTGTTTTAGACGATACATATGTAAAAAGCCCTTTTCTTGTA
>BQNB010177265.1:0-12982 GCA_026074375.1 Tanacetum coccineum
TAATTCTGTATATTTGTGTATTGTTTGCTTGTATATTTGCTTAGTTTAATTGTTTGTGTGTTTATTTGTTTTATAATACACTGTTTAGGTCGATAACCTGATACGGCGTATCCACTTTAATTAGATAGGGCGTATCCAACTTTCTTATCAAATACAACGTATTCATTCAACAGATCAATACGACGTATCGATCGTCTGATACAGTAACAAAAACTTAGTTTTCGCATTCGATTTCCATATATCTGTGTTTTCTTTCTCCCGAGCCTATCCTACTGATTGTTTATCCTCTGTTTCAGGTAGTGCCTGACAAGAAGTTCAACTAAGGAACTATTTACGCCTTTTAAGGATCCGAAATGAGAATTTTGATCATCTAGGAAGCATCTCAAGACACTAAGTCTTGACGAATCAAGATCGCCTGATTTTGATCTATTTTCTGACCAAGAAGAATATTCCGCGGAAGAAGTTATGGAAATAATGGCGAAAACCATAGAGCAATACATGAGCAAAACTCGAGCTGACTATGGATCAAGAACTGCTAGGCCTAAAATCGAGAACAAGGATAGCTTTGAACTAAAAGGCCAATTTCTCAAGGAACTACGTGACAATACCTTCAGCGGATCGGATCATGAAGATGCGAACGAACATATCAAAAAAGTTCTTGAGGTCGTTAATTTATTCCATATCCCTAATATAACTCAAGACCAAGTTATGCTTAGAGCCTTCCCTATGTTCCTAACTGTAGCCGCAAGTCGTTGGCTAAAAAATAAACCATCAGGTTCAATTACAACTTGGGAAGATCTAAAAATAAAGTTTCTAAGCAAATATTGCCCACCTGCTCAAACAACAAAGAAAATGGAGAAGATCAACAACTTTCAGCAAGAACCGGATGAAACCCTTTATCAAGCATGTGAGCGATTTAAAGAACTCTTAATGAAGTTTCCTCAACATTATTTAACGGAGATGCAGGAGGTAATCTTGTTTTATAACGGATTGGAAGTTCCAACTCGATAAATTCTTGATTCAAAAGGTGCCATACCATCTAAGACTGTTGCTGATGCAAAAGTATCCATCCAAGAAATGACTGAATACTTTCAAAAATGGCACAATGGAACATCTAGGACAAGAAGTACTAAAACTTCTGACGGATTGGCAGCCATACAAGCACAACTCAATAATCTTGGGAGAGAAATCAAGAAGGTGAATGAAAAAGTTTATGCTGCTCAAGTAGGATGTGAACAATGTAAAGGCCCCCACTACACCAAAGATTTCCCACTTAAGGAAGAATGGAAAACCCTCGAAGAAGCTTACTACACTCAATTTTGTGCACCTTTTCAAGGAAGGGGATATAGAGCAACAACTCTGGGATTCTACCAAAGGAATAATGCAAATCCTTCGTATCAAGAACGAAGACAATCTATAGAAGAACTTTGAGCAAATTTATAGGTGAATCGGCAAAAAGACATGAGGAGAACTCCAACATAATTAAAGAAATCTGAGCTTCGACGGATGCTGCTTGAAAGAAACATGTAAACTATGATTCGGTGGTCTTGGTGAGTCAAACCACATGATAGCCATTTTAGTGAGAGAGAGTAAAGAGAGAAAGTTAACTTGATAAAATAGAACAAATCTAAGATATAAAAGACTCAACCCCTCTATGGAAGCCATAGAGGGGTATTTATACCACCACACATTAATAGTGTTGTCATCACGAATGATGAGACGTTACACGAAACATTAAAGCACAATATATCTACTATAACTATAATTATTTGATGTCGTCACGTAAAGTGAATTCCTAACAATCTTCCCCCACGGGACGATATTCAGAATTACTTACAATATTTTTCTAACAAGTACGTAATAATTAAGAACAAAGAACTCTATGAGCTCCAATGCAAATGAGTCTTCTGGGTGTATGACTTACAAGTCTGCACTCCAACATGAATCATCATTGTAGTACTCTTTGTAGGAGAAATATTGTAATAGTCATGAACTAAGTAACTTATACACTTCTTTTTAAGAAGAAGCGTCTTATTAGCTTCCCCCCCCAATTCTGCCACATAATCTTTCATTTATGAAGCTTCAAAAGCTTCCCCCCATAACTTGCAATCCTCTCTTGACAGATTTAAAGCTTCTATAGGCTTAGGAATAATTAAGTGCACACGGAATTGGTAGGGTATCCACATCAAATATTGCTGCTCTCCTTTAAGAATACGCTTATTGATTGATCATTTGGGTAAGCATAGTCTGATCAGCAACGAATCTTCTCACGCTTGAAATAATATTCTCACAACACTCCCCTGTAAATTCCAAATAAAGATATAAAGTTAAGTTATCAAGATATCACTTCCCCCCATGTGTCTGAAGAAATGCACCCAAAAGCTACAAGTTAAAGCGCTGATATTCTCTGCGGTTATGACATTTGTCTTCCCAGCATGGCCTAACATAAAAAAAATCAAGAAAGATGCACTATGTCAAGCTTTCAAGAAAAAAAAGGCAAAGACTCAAGGGTGTATCTACTCCTTCCTCCTTGCTGGTTTTGACACGTCAGAATCAGCAAAACCTTGGAGGCACATTTACTTGAATACTTGTGTGAAGAATAAATTAGCTCAGATCTATCCCGTGAGAATTAATTGCTGATCAAATCTCTACTCATAACCTCTTTCTGACTATCTTTTTACCAACCATTTTGTAGGCTATTTGAAGTAACCACTGATGAAGTAAACCCGATATACCAAACTTGAAACTGAAGTAGAATTCACTGTTCATGTGTCTTAAGCTTGCACTAATGTTGGAAGAATAGTGTAGAGAAACTCAATACTTACCAAGAAAAGTATGAGACATTCATCACCCTTTACGATTATCCACAACGTCTTTTGCATGTGACACTGAGAACTACAATGTATCTCCTTTAAGTGATAGTTAACCAGGTCTTCAACCATCCACCCCGACTGCTAATAATTAGATAATCCAAGATTTCATCCAAATTCTTAAGCCCGAGCAAGTTATCATTGAACATCATGCATCCAACCAATTATGAATAACTAAATTTCGACTTCAAGATAAAATAAGTTCACGCCTTTGAGAAATGCCACTTCAATCTTAAATAAGTGATACCCGATCAACTCCGTAGTCACTTATTAAAATTAATTCCAAATCTAGCCTTTAAGTTTCATGATTCTTTATCCAAATTGATCCCGGTCTCGTCACATTGTCACTTTGTCATTGTGAAGCATAAATGTAATCATTAACAACTAAATATATCAAAAATCATCCCAAGTGAATCATTTAGCCAAATTAAGTTTCAATACAAAACATTTAATCACTCAAACTATTGTACCCGGGTCCATTACAAACTCAGCCCATCAACTCAATCAACAAATATTGTGTCAAAACTGGATAATCACATTACTATGAACCAAACGCAGATATGTATTATCCCATTAAAACCACCACGATGGCCCATGTTATGTAATAATAAGAATCAGCCAAACAAATACTTGGGATGAACCCGACCTGTCACCAACATATATCCGGCCCACTCAAACTAAAATGAGTCTCGGTTCATAATTGAATCTCAGCTCAAGATACAACAACCCAAATAATTAGGAGTATAAGACATACAACCCTGGTTATTTACTAACCTTAATCTCATACACAAATGTGTGCAGTCAAACATACTCTTCCATATCCCTTTCCCACGTTTGACACATACAAGATTCCCCATCTCATATGATCTCTTCATAAATCAACGATCCTTGTAACCACAAGATTAAAATTATAACGTTCACCTTTTAATCAAGTGGCCACACAAGAAATTCGTTTCTCTCTAGAAACAATCAACGAATCATACACTACTCTTTTATGAAGATAAATTGTTAGCTCATTGTGTTTCCAATCTCAATACCACGAATCAACTAAAAGATTAATCCTCAAATAAAGACACCAATCATGAAGAACTCAAGATAATTCATCTTCAAGATCTCTCAGAGGAGGTCTCGGGTAGGTCCAATCTTGTTTTCGTTTGAGTGTCAGTAGACGAAACAAAGATAATACCATAACCCAAATGTTATGAGTATATCTTTATATTCGTATATTGAAAGAGGGGGTTTTCCTCTTAAAGATCAATGATGAAGTTTTGTCTCATGTTTCATTGATCTTTAAAGATCATTGACTGATGTTGTGCAACACGAAAGCATACGAAAACTGAGATCACTTTTTGATTTATTTTCTAGTATTGTTATGGATTAGGGTATTTGTTAATAGGATTAGTTTAGATTTGTTGGTGATGAGATTTGTGACGATGGGTTTAGGATTAGATCTTTATGGATTTGTTGGATTTGAGATGTGACGAAGGGTTTAGGACTAGTTGTATTAAAGTTTGTTGTTGTTGTTGATGTTGTATATGGTTGTTGTAATCTGTTTGTTGTTGTTTGTTTAAGATCGAGTCTGTCTTCTCTCCTTCTTCATTTATGTCTTAGTTTAGACTTATTGTCATGAATCAGTGAGTCGACCCAGGTCAACTTGGTAAATACCGAGTTGGCTCGGTTGGATCTGGCATGTTGCTAATTTGGACCTGTGAATTCGGTTGACACAAGTAACTGCGAATTCGGACAACACTATGAAACTGCGAACTAGGGTGACTCTGTAAACTGTGAATTCGGGTGACTCTGCAAACTTCAAATTCGGGTGACTCAGAAGTTGCTAATTCGGGTGACTCAGAAGTTGCTAATTCGGTTATGTGAATTCGGTGTCTGAAGAAGCTGCCAATTCGTATCTACGAATTCGGTTACTGAAGAAGTTGCCAATTTGGTTGCTTCTTCGAGTTGTACCATTTTCTTGCTTTTCTTGTACTTTTACCATCTTTATCCATTTTTTTTCTTTACCCAGAAAAAGATAAGCTTCAAAAATGAGCATATTAGCATCAAATAAGCTTCTACAAATAGGTTACCCACTCAATAAGCCAAACTAAAACCACCAGATAAGCTTATAATGGACAGTTTTGCCCACAAAAATAAGTTGAAAATAAGCTGTGATAAAATAAGCTTTAACAAAGCTTATAATAACCAAAAAGCTTCAACCCATCTTTTTGATATAAAAAAACGTTAAAACACTAAAAAGATTTAGACTTGTGGCTTTTTGTACCAAAATAAGCCATGAAAAATGAGCATAAAGTAAGCTGTAATACAACAGGAACCACAAAACCACAAACACGACTCAAACCATGGGTTTTAAACAAGAATAAGCCCACAAAATAAGCTATAAAAACGAGATAACAAACCCAAATACACAACTGTGACATAACTGAGAGAAAAAATCGAGACCAACCGGACATAAATAAAACCGACCCAAGAGTATGTAGCCATGACTCTGATACCAATTGTAAGAAACACGAAAACTATGATCCAGTGGTCTTGGTGAGTCAAACAACATGATAGCCATTTTAGTGAGAGAGAGTAGAGAGAGAAAGTTAACTTGATAAAATAGAATGAACAAATGTAAGATACAAAAGACTCAACCCCTCTATAGAAGCCATGGAGGTGTATTTATACCACCACACATTACATAAGAATCCTATGTTGACTATACTAGTCCCTGTGTGTGGTGATATGGTAAACAATGGTAATTTCGTAAATGTCATCACGTAAAGTAAATTCCTAACAGAATTATTAGCTTTTTTATCTCGCGGTTAAGAGAAACCAATAATCATATCGGTATATATTATTCCTTGCATATACTAAAGATTTCTCCCACTTGTGTACGGGACAACATTATTTAATACAATACGACACGCGCTCGAAAGTATAAACAATATGATAGTGTCATAGATATTACAAGTAGATATCAAACCATAATGTTTAATAAGGAGTTGTGGATTATTATTCTATAGATAACGCTTCAAAAAGCAATATCGGAAAGGCAACGGGTTATCTATAAAATAAAATGCAATTTTCCTTAAACCATGATCTTTCATATTCAGAAAGTAATGAATTATTTCAAAGCGAGCTAGAAATAATATGGGCAACTAATAAGGAAATGAATCTTGTAGCTCCCACTGAAATTGACAACATTACATGAATGTCTTTTCAATAATAAAATGCAAAGCTTCTACTGGATTTGTCAACATTGTAAGTGTTACATCATCAGTAGATAGCAAATTAGGATTTATTTACTTTCGTACTCTCTTAGAATGCCTACAAGTAGCGATGTACTTAGGTACTGAACTGAGTATATGAAATTCTACTTATGTAAATGAGGGACCAGCCATTCATGCTTTCATTAACTTGAACATTTAGCATGCAATTCCTCCTTAATCGATCTGCGTAGCCATAAGGGTGTTTAATACATATTAGGAATGAATCGAGTCCAAGAAAATTTACCTAGAATACCTGCTAGCAATTTTCTTTACTCGTTGCTGTTTAAACTCATGCATCATGACAAGTGCAAGATGTCGTTATTTTGGTAGCTATACACAAAATGTACTCTAGTTACACAAAATATGTTATCTTTCAAAGAATTTAGAACCAGAAGAGGGTAATGAAAGATTAAAAGTGAGTTTAAATATAATTGATAATAATTCAATTATAACCCTATTTTATTCTTGTCAACCAATGAGAAGAGATAGGAGTAAGTCTCACTCTTCTTACCAGGAAAAGAGACTATGTTTGTCTTCTATGAGAAAACAAACTTTCGTTTATGAATTTATGTTATAATAACACAATTAATCAGAACATAGAAAGTTCAATTTAGTATTTTCGATAATTAAATTCTTAATAGAATTAACTACCCAATTAATTTACTAATCAAGACTAAGATCCCACTTATTAACCTCCCACTTATTAACCAGAGGTCTGACCAGTGAGAAAACAAGTAGGGCAAGAGGTAAGCGACGAGCGTTAATTGCATTTGATGCAACTCTTAGATTTATGAGACCATACATAACATTAGTAATCATATAATAATGTCATGAGCATGTTTAGTTCTCATCTTATGCCTCAAGTTCGAGGTCTGACCAGGTAACGAGATTTAAGTCCACCAAGCAAGAACGCGCAAAAATAGTTAGAGGTATGACTAGTGAACCGTTATTGCCATGGGTTTGGAATGACCCTGAGGTCTGACCAGAGAGGCCAAATCAACTATACGTGTTCTTGGTTGGGTGGCATTGACTTAAAATTTTCAAAGGGGTATGCACATAAATGTGTTAAAACGTGTACAAAGAGGCATGCAAAAAAACTTTGTAGCACTAATTTTTAAAAACCTTTAATAATGACACTGTAGTGACATGCCATGGTTCACAGTAACTCCAATCGAATGCATAAAGAAGCAGAGAATCAAGTCAGCGCGAAGCGTATTAAAAACCTGAGTTTTTTAGAAGTGTTGACCACTTCCGCCTTAAACTTCTCTTATAGTTTGTTCTAGTGGATGAGTCGTACTTCCCATGAGTTCATAGCGTCTAGTTTTTAAATATTCTTGAAATCAAGTTTCATAGTTTAGAGTCTTATTAATTTTCTTAAAATCAAATTTTGCACGAAACAAATAACAGGTCACAATAAACAAGTATTTTAGGCGTGTAATTAATAGACTTTGTTTTAACATCATCTTTCTCTTTAGGTATTAGTCCATATTGCATACTATTAGGCGCGTATACGAGTAATCAAGTAAAAATATGCACATAAAGACTAAAACTAAAGATGACATTAACAAGTAAACATGTAAAATCCGAGTTCTCAAGTGAGTCTTCCCCAATTGGAGAACCATAAGACCCTCACTAGATTTTCATCAACGTGCCTAGATCACCCCATTCATCACAAAAGTGATTGAGTAGGTCTTATGGCCAGATAAGGAAACAAAATCATACTAAATATGTAAAAGATCTAGTTTCCAAAAATAAAAGATTTTAGTTACCATAAATAAAAATCAAGATCTTTTAGATATATAGTGTGATTTAATTTCCAAAATAATCATTAATTAAAAAGGAAACAAATCTACTAAATTAACAATTTAATTTTAATTCCTTTTTAACCTATATTAACAATTAATAATTTTCAAGATCTGGATCTTACATATTTTATTTAATTATGGCAATGATTTGCATAATCTTTGCCATATTTGCAAGAAGACATTAAATAAAATATTAAGCGCAACAGATCAAGCATATGAATTAAATCTAGGCGTGAACATTTAAGACATGATATAATTTCAAAAGTGTAACCCTAATGCCAAAACGAGTTGACTCGTGCTGCCACTATTGGGATTTAACAAACTAGGTAACCAAATTAGCTACGAGTACGCAGCGGAATGGATCTAGTTTTAGCATATAGATTAACACATATAAATTAAACAAGTAATTTACTAACCTTTTGTTTAATGATAAAAATCAATAAACTTACGTCGGATCTTGATCTTGAAACGAGTGATTAAATTACCACATCTACGGTTGCTCACACAAACACGTCAACCAAGTATGAGTCGATTGCTAGTCTACCTTCACAATCCAAACACCTCGTGTTATAACCAAATCCAAACGCACCTCTTGAGCTTGAACCGAAAATCAAGTCAACCGAATAAACCCTAATTCGGTTAGAATTTTAAACCGAATCGAAATTCCTAGATCCGAATAACAAGAAACCCTAGTTAGGGTTTATAGCTTCAATCAAACTAGGAAACCACCAACGAGCACCACGTGAGAATCTTGAACCGTCAAACAAGTGAAACAAGAAAACCAAAAACCCCTTGGATGGGAATACCGATTTCGGTGGAGGAGAAAAACCGAAAATCCCTAAATTGAGAATTTAGGGTTTCGGTTCAGGGAAAAGAGAGGAGCACCGAAACAATTAAGGTTTAGGGATTTGATTTGTGAATCAATGAATGAATCAAGAATGAGGTGTAGGGTGGGGGTATATAGGCTCCCAACCCTAACCCAATTCTTGTAGAATAAGAAAACTATTTTTCTTTTTCTTCCCTCTTTCTCTCTAAACGAACCAAACACCCCTTTCTAGAACCTTTGAGGGTTCGGCCAAACAAGGGCTCCCTCGGGTTCGGGTTTTGTTCGTTTTAGTCCATTGGTTTATTATTTAAATATTCGTTATACTTAGTTAAATAATTAACAATAAATAACGACTATTTAAATATTATCGTAAAGTAAAACATACTCTATGTGTTTAACGCGTGTGCCCCCAATAGGCTCACGTATTTCTAACATATAACTTGCGAAACCGACTAACATATTCTAACACTAGTAACAAATTTTCCCGCCCAAAGTTGCTCTTTGAATCCACGTGATTGGTACGTGGCCATCTTCTTTGACTTTCATTGACTATTATAGACTTCTATCAAATCTTTGCACAATAGCTTGTCGACACACTCCCCAACCACATTTTCCCCCAGAATCCTCACAATCTGTTTATGCCACATCAAAACTATACCATATAAATAAATAGAGATAGAGATGATGTTTATCTTTTGATCCTCTACAATATTATCCACTTTGAAAAAATGTTCACATTTAAACAACCCTCTGACATCTTCACCCCAAACTTTGAAAATTCAATTTTTATTACCTTACACTGCATGTTTTACATTCCTCTTTTAACTTCACCTTGTTGTCTCACCACTGCACCACCATTGTTATTAGTCACAGCTACATTCCTTATTTCAGCCCCCAGCTTATCCAAATTTTCTCTCATCAACATTTAAATTTCAATTTCAATTGTATCTCTAAAGCTTTCTCTAGTTTCTTCATCAACAATTACACTAGATCTTGTTTGACTTAGCATTTTTCCACAAATTGATCAAGAAATTGAGAACTTGTAGGAATTGTAACTAACTCACTAATTGTAACTAACTCAAGAACTATAACTACCTACACTTTTGTTGACTCGATAATGTTGAATGAAAACCCCGTAGGATATTTTGTATTATTCATCACAATATATAAAGATTACAAGAGAGAAACCCTAGCGGACCACAAGCCCACAAACGGGGCTTGGGCTAATTTATTCCCTAATACTCCCCGCAGTCCGAGCGACGAAATCGTGAAAGTTCGGACTGGAGTAGTAAACTAGAAAAAGAGAAAAACAAAAGATTAACTTAATTAAAAAAACAAACCGGCTCGTGACCGAAGCACGAACAACAATATAAGATTGTGTGGATTTGTGACCTTGGCACAAATCACCAACACAAATCACGATTGTGTGGATTTGTGACCTTAGCACAAATCACCAACACAAATTACGGGATAAACCAAAGTATCCCTATAACGGAGAATAATTCAAAGTATTCTCACCAACACAAATTACGGGATAATTTAATGTATCCCTAGAACGGAGAATAATTCAAAGTATTATCTCAAAGATATAATAAAAATAAAATAAAATGTTGGCTGTCAAATAGTCCATTTAGACATAAAGGTATCTCCACTAGTACTAGTGCCCAACTGCCCATCATATTCTCCTTTTTTTTCTTTGCTAAAAGAAACACAACCACCATAAACACCTTTTTCACATTTCTCTTTTCAAAACCCAATCATAAATCCATTCTCTACTCCAAACCAAATCACACTATAATTGATTTGCTTCCAGTTTTCATGCTTTAAAGCATAATTTTCTTTTAAAAAATCATATAATTATTCTACCCCATAACTTACAGTAAACCCCTGATCAAATCTCAAAACCAACAATGGATGTTAAACAGCCAAAATCAGAACATGTTTCATCAGCAACATCTATTTTTCTTGGAGCCTTAGCTCCTGGTGTTAATGGTCCCACATGGAATACATTAACGTAGTGTTTGGTACGTCGCAATGAGAGTTGGAATGGAAAACACCATTACAACAAAATGAAAAAATCATGTTTGTTTACAATAATGGAATGTAATGACTTATTACATGCAATCACTCATTACATCAAAAACCATCATTTTCATTCATTAGGGACCCCTTGTTTTTCCATTACGTCTTGGAATGGAATGATAATTACATAAAAACCCTTTATTAATTACTCATCAAACTAAAAAAATATTTAAGCAAGTCTATTTTAGTCTTTTTATTATCGATTACATTTTATTTTATTTTTGAAACCAAACATAATTACAATCGTAATGCGTCATTCCATTACTTCATTTATTCCATTACCATGTTCATTCCATTCCATCACTACTTCATTTAGTCATACCAAACATACCCTAAAAGTATCAATTTTAATGCTGCTGACGTGGCGGTGTCGTCCCCGGTCACGAGAAAAAAGGATACTGAGAGGAAGACGGCGGAAGCGCAGGTATAGATCTACCTTTGAAACAGAAATCGGAAGTGCTCGAGATTTATTGAAAACGGTGGCGCGTGTATGTTGCGGAAGCGGCGCTTTAATTTATTTTTAGTACAACTAATAGGATAAACAGAAAAAGGTATGTTTGGGATCCCTCTAGATCATTGGTGATTTGCCGATGACCGGAGGACAAGTATTTTTGTGATGAAGGTTGTTTTCGAACGACTATTGAAGTATTTAGGATCGATATTTTAGGCTGATACCATGTAAGATAGTATAGAATGTAAGAAAATATAGAATGGTAATGTGTTTCTTATCTCATTCCTCAGCACATGGTTGGTATATATAGATTACAATGAGATTGAGTTCCAGCCCAATATGACTAAGATATGACTCGTACACAAGATAAGGACAACTATTAGCCAACCAATGACAGCTAGTGATTGACAACTAATTGACAGCTAACACTCCCTCGCAGTCCGAGCGGCGAAATCGCGAAAGCTCGGACTGGAGTAAAAAACTAGAAAAGAGAAAAATAAAAGTCGTGCGGATTTGTGACCTTAGCACAAATCACCAACACAATATATAGAGATTACAAGAGAGAAACCCTAGCGGACCACAAGCCCACAAACCAGGCTTGGGCCAATTTATTCCCTAATAGATAACACGTTTTTTAGATTGGGAAATGGAAAAGAAGAATCAATTTGGACGTATTTTAGATTGGAAAATGAGAAATGAATGAATTGTGGTGATTATTGATGGTATTATAGATGAATGAATGAAATTGTAACAACTAACTTGCCCAATTGAATGTCACTGTGAGCTCGAATCACTAACAACTAACTTGCCGTTCTAAAAAAGATGAATGAATGAAATTGTAACAGATTATGATGTATTTGGCCAGGAAAGATGCTCTGATATCAAATGATAGGATGTAATTGCAATTCGTAACGAAATGAGATATGATCAACACACAATGACAAGAAATTATGATCAAAAAAGTAATTTCACGTTAATGGTGTAATTGGATGTTTGTTATTGAATGATTGAATGAACTGTTTGATCAAAAGGTTAACAAACTACTCAAATGACAAAACAAAGTTTTTATACACAAAACAACTAGTATCATATTTTCCCGCCCAAAGCTGCTCTTTGAATCTTCTGTTGGCACCTGATCATCTTCTTTGACTTTTATTGACTATTATAGCTTCCTATCAGAATTATCATGTCTTATCTACTAACAAGGAGACATATATTCATCAGGAGGAGAAGTATAACCAACAACTGCTTTATTGTGAATCTCTAGTTGATTGTAAGCTTTGCAGATCTCTAGTTGTTTTAAGCTTTGAGTTTGCAACTCGTGGATGTTTATTCCTAGAGGTGTATTTTGCTTTTTAGAGTGTAGTTTCTTTTTTTGTTGGTGTTAGAGGTTCTTTAGTATCGATGTAGTGTAGTTGTCTTCTTTCCGATGTCTAAATAACTGTAAGAGCACTTGCAATGACACCAACCACGATTGTGGTAGTGGTGATGTTGCTATTGGTCGCAAGTGGTTGTGACTGCCTCTCTTGGTGACTGTTAGGATTATGAAAAAAGACTCGGTCATCCCCGTGTATCATTAGTATAGCATAGCTCGTAGTTATAAAGAATCTCTTGTATATAAACCCCTTCCCACACATGGGAAGGGGTTGGTTGTTTCATTTCATTCTAAATATATCACTTGC
>BQNB010177268.1:0-12981 GCA_026074375.1 Tanacetum coccineum
ACTTGTCATTTCTACGACAAACATAGTTAAATAAAAATGTAGAGTTTAAGTCCCACAATCCGGGACAAGTTTAGAACAGAATATGCCTTCTAAGGGTAAACTAGGTGTAATAAACGATAATAAGTATGAGAGTCACAAAACACAATAGTCTCATTTCTATGTAAGGCCTCCTTAGTGAACTGTTAATACAAATAAGCCATAAAAACGTTTATTTATATTTTACAATTTATTCGTGTTTTGTCGATGACAATCATAAAATCATTGGAAGTAGAAAATAAAGTTTATATGTTTTAAACCAATAGTTTTCTAACCTTATGATCATCATATATCATTCATCATACTTATCATATTCATCATTCATCTCATTCACCATATTTATCGTATTCATCGTTCGTCAGATAATCATTATTCTTTTACATAATCTAAACTACACATTTAATATAAAATGTATTCTTACATATTTAATTTAACTTGGATACTTTATCTTAAAAGTTAATTATACACATTTTATTCCTAAACAATATTTTATACAAAAGAATTAAAGAAAAATAATTTCACAACTATGGAAACTAGAAGGGGAGTTGAATAGTTTTTACAGTTTTAAAATTAAAACTTAGATTGTCGACTTATGTGAACTCAAGAGATATACACAAGTGTATATGATAGCGATGAAATAAGTAAGTAACTAATCTACGAAATATAAACAAGTAAAGATAAGAAAGATCAAACCGATGACACAATGATTTATAGTGGTTCGGCTATGAAGCTCCTCTTCACCCTACTCTACTCCCCAAGTACCCAACTTGAGAGTTATCTTCACTATGTCAACAAGCTCCCTTTAGGCGAAGAAAACCATACACGTCGCTTACACTTTTTCTGGTACTAAGCTAATTATCGAGTTCTACTTTGAGATAGAACCAATCTAACACACTATGTATTTTGGGGCCTAAATACTAACCTATCATACACATATGATACACACAACACACAACACAAGATATACAAGATGAATGATTATCACAAACGTGATGACACAACTAAACTAATAACACTTGAAGCTTGACCTCTTCTTGAGTGTTCTTCACTAAAGAGTGAAATGAATTGATTACTTGTAATGGATTATGTAATAAGTATAATGATCAAACAATATACAAAAGATAAAATATGTGAGTAAAAATATTTGTCAAGAGTTGTTTAAAATGAAAGCTTAAGGTTAGTATTTATAGGCAACCTTTTGAAATTTAAATCTGTCCCAAAGAAATGATTCGTGCGACTCACGAATCTCCCATACCCTAGATCGGTCCCGTGTATTTGGTGGATCCGTGGGTGGAGCTGGGACAGCATTTGTCATTTTGTGATTAACCCCAAATCTATACAAAATATTGTTTTGTACTTATTAAAAGATTTATTAGATACTTCTAGAAGGAAAATATTTTTTAACATAAATAAGGAAATATTTTCTAGATTTGGGAAAATTTGAAAAGATTTGGAAAGATTGTTTCCACTTATGGTTAATCCTATTTTGTCTTACATGATTAGTATAACTAGCTTATAATTAATCATGTGTTTACTTAAAATTATTTGATTAGAAAAGGTTTATGCAAATGATTAAGTTTAGATGCAATAGAAAATATTTTTCTTTGATCATTAACTACGTTTAATAATGCCATATCATTACCTAAGTGTGGATTATCGTCAGTCAAGTAAAACAAGAGAGACACCTAAATAACTTGTTTACGTAAACTTTTACGTAGTATGACATTATATTTGTTATTATCAAAACATGAAGATCATTAAATATAAATATCGTTTTTACGCGAATATTTGTATTAACAATCTCTTTCTTTTTGATGATAACAAAATATAAACTCATATGTATTAAAAATTAAACTAATTAGTATTTAAGTTGTTGAGTTTACTAGTCTTCTCCCCCTTTTGGTCGAAGCAAAAAGTGTTGTAGAGGCGCGTCTTGCGAGTCTTGTTTTGACGAATGCTAAGTAACTTGGTGACGAATGCAAAGTAAAAAATAAAGACGATATTGCAAGTGCTCCCCCTCGGTGTATGCTCCCCCTTGTTTGGGGCACCAAGGAATCGAGCTATGGATGCGAGCTACAAAACAAAGTTAGTAGACAAGCATGTATCTAAATGTCAAATCACATGCATATATATAGGCACCGAGGAATCAAAATCACCACCACACACAACAAGAAATGTTAATTCCATTACACAGGAAATCAACATAAATTGGCATTATACTAATAAACACAAAGAAAAAAGGAACAACCAAAGACTAAAGAAAAATATAGAACAACTAAAAATCCTAAATCTTGGGATAAATATCATTTTTCCTATATAACCCGTAGGGTGAGGAGAAACATCCATGTGGCTAGTGCAAAAAATTATGGTGGGTTGGATGGAGAACCAAGGTGATATCAGATGTAGGAGAAATGTAGTATTGAACCGTACAACGCGCGGTTTCTAAGCATTTGCGATTTCATGCATATGGTAGTGTGCTACAACATTAACAAAAACAGGTTTTAGGAGGTGAGGCATGTCATTTGGATGAACAAAATCAAAGTTGTTGTTTGGAGAGTTAGAAAATCTTGATTTCTTTTCTAGATTTGGTGGTAAGTTTGAGTGGTTATTTAAAGTTGAGCGTCATTATGTTAATGTGAACAAACAATGGTTGAGGTGGTAAGTGTTGTTTAAATCCGGGTGGTGGATGTGGAAATCCGGGTGGTGGTCATGAGACACAAGGTGGTGGAGATAGATTTAAAGGGCTGTTGCGGTTGTCGTAAGGGACTTCTACAAGAAGTTTTACAACTCCCTAGGAAGTGTACCTAACCGTTATAGTTTAGTATAGGCAAGGCTCGGGGGTTGTTATCGTTCTCTAGGGGAATAACACTGTAAAGGTCGGAATCGAATGTTCACTAAGGTCTAAGGGTTGAAGGAAGATTCTTTTTATGTTTTTATTATACAACGAAGCGTATTCACCTGGGATGCACTACTCCTTACTAGCTATCCAATTCTACCTATTGCTTTGTCACACTTAAGATGTAATGTGTAAGTATTTCCTAATTCATGAACGAATTACACAAACCCGCCACCCTCGCCGCTATGTATATTCCGATTAGGGCAACGCGCAAGTAAGAGATAGTATGAAGACTATTACAAGGCCCCTAAGAGTATATTACATGCAATTGAAATATCTTAAGACGGATCAACCATATAAGGGTAAGGTAGTATGAAGACTGTTACCCATGGTATCCTTTCTACACAATCACGTTTCCCTAGACATATCAACATCGATATAGATAAAAGCTGGTTTTATAGAGCCTAACGCACACATCCATCAACAAGAAGCAATAGGAAACAAGAATTATAAACTATAATCAATATGAACTTATTGAATCTGCCACAAACAACAGATCTAAACAATTAATGACAAGTTCATTGCATTCCCAAATAAATAGATGAATTAGCCAAGAATACTCAAGCAAGAGAAATCATAATCAACAAAAGGAATTAAAGACATGAATTAAGATAAATATGATAATCAAACCATTAGAAGATGTTTATGGATTGAATTAGGTCTTCTAGATAGTTGAAAAACCACCTACCCAAACCTTAAGACACGGACTTAAGGTTGGGGCTTGATAAAAACGAAGTTTATGAGGTTATATTATAGCAAACCCTAAGACGTTCGTCAACGACGGTGTCGGTCAGAATCATTGACACCGTCACCAAGTCACAAGACCATCACACTAACACTTGACACCGTCGTGGTTAAGCAATAATGACACCGGTCCTAGAAGCCACACACCGTTGCCAACCACTATTTGGCTATTAAGATTTGGTGTAGAGTTGTAATCTTGTCCATTTCTTATCCAAATGAGCCCAAGTCACGTGTATTTCTTCCAAATGCCTTCCAAATGCCTTCCAAATGCTAAATACCTAAAAAGGAACTGTTAAGTACCTATTTTGGGCATAATTGCACGATTTAGGGGATTAAACGACCCCGAAAAAGTGTATAAAATAATACCTCATCAAATACCCCTACACTTGGGATTTGCTTGTCCTCAAGCAAATGGGCTTTTTTACCTAGACAATAGCAAAATAAGGTTCGTTTACCTACTCTTAAAAAGTATTTTACAAACAAACCTTCTAGAACCCGTAAATTATAGCACGGAAAGTATAATACTAGCACCTCACATAAGGTTTTGGGGTACTCTCTTTCATTTCGGGTGTATAATATATTTATAACACAATGGGAAAACAGAAAATCATCACTCATTAAACTGTCCATGCAAATAAATTACTATAGGCTTGGTAAAGGATCAAACCTGCACCGCTAGGTGAAAGCATATTCATTACTATCTCAAAGGTTCTTTTAAGGTTGTAGGATATAATATGTTCAAAATAAACATATAAATGGAAATGGACAATGGATGGGAACATTTGAGGTGGCATAGGGTAAATTGGAGTGTAAGGGTAAGCTACTTATTTATACAATACACGTTGGTTTTGGTTGGCTAAGCCAAGACTTCGGACCAAGATAATACAAACTCTACACAAATCTACATCACATCTCTGTCATTTTCTTTCTATTTTTTTAATAACATAATTTCATCATACTTAGGGGTATATAACACCGTAACCCCTACACTTAGAGCTTTTTACATGCTCGATAATTTACAATCAAACTAAGTCACCCGATTTGAAGGTGGATAAAATAACATGGAGATCATGCGACAAATATAAGGGGGTATTGACTAACTTTTAGTCCTATACTTCCATGAACTAAATACCAACCATTAATCCAATCGACCCAAAAATATTATTTACAAGGATAAGGACAAGACAACAGTGAACTCAAATCATTAGTGGACTTGGGTTAATAACAATAATTTTTACTCAAAAAAGAAGCAACAAACAAGTTGGTGCAAGACGATTTGGGTGTAACGATTAGTTTTTAAGGGTGACAATGCTCCATCATTAAAAAGACCGCTTAACTAGAAAAATACGAGAACCGTGAAAAAGGATAGGCTCCGGAAGGGTTTTACTAAGGGTATCCTACCACTAAAAATGAGTTGCATGGCAAGGTTGTATTAGTTTATATGATCGGAATGTGACCATCATAATAAGCACAGGTTTAAAACATAGGTTAATCCTAGATGCCTCTTAGCATAGCAAATCCAAATACTTACTATGGCGGTCTCAAGATGGCATGCACAAAACAAGTTTATAGAAATTATAATATACTACCGGTACACTCTCAAAATATCTAAAGTAACCAATTACAAATGATCTAAAAAGGCCACAAAACCACACATACACATCCTAACGACGGAGTATACACACATGAATGCTCACATCCTTAACTCGAACAAGCTAAATGTATAATATGTAGGGGGGCCCCCCCCCCAAAACATCACATTTAAGGTGTGGAATTTGAGGGTTTATTATGCATAGAGAAATAAATTCCTATCCATGAGACTCTATTAATAACTCGGGTTTCGTTGGTAGTGAGGTCTAATTTTTTTTAAATATTGGGTCAACATTTACCTCTTATGCTAAGTTTTTGATATATACCAATCATTAAAGGACAAAGCACATGGCAAAAGAAATATAGTATTCTAGAGGCATATTTTTCCCACCAACACTTAAGTTGACACATTGTGGTTCCAATGTTCCTATGCAAGTACCCAAATAAAAACAAAGAAAAAGGAAAAGAAACTATTACTTTCCCGCTGTTTTCTCAATGAGTGAAGAAGAAACCTGCGTATAACTAGTTAAATCGTCATCAAAATTGGTCTAATGAACTTCCTAAGAACTCCATCTTTTTCTTGATTCGTCGCGATAAGACGAAGACTAGTAATATAATATAAGTATCACGTCAAAAAATTACTTTTAGTAAAAAGTAAAAAAAACTCCTCCCTGATGTCGGTCCTCAACGATAGATGAATTTTGAAATTCCTCACGAAAACGTTTCCAATTTTAATGCTTGAATCTCTTTTAATTTTTTGGTTTTGAATTATACTAATTATTTAAAAGCTAAAAAATCTAAATATAACTAAAAAGGACATGCTTGCCAGTGAGGCGAAAAGATCAATAAAATTGAAATACAGAAATAAAAGAAAGAATATCAGTACAACGTTTAAAAAAACCGTTTTCCCCCTCACAACGTAGGTTTATTATAGAAAAACAAGCCTTTATTTTGGGTGCAAATTACTTTAAATGATACGAATTAACACCCGTAAAATATAATTTTTCTCACGACTATGGTCTATTTATGAAAACGATATCTTTATAAAAAGTATAAATTACTAGATTTGATGGTTTTGATTATTCACCGGCTTTGCCCTACGAAATATTCAAAATAAGATATCTAAATACTCCGAAAATTATTAATCAACAAGTCTCTTTTTAATCACACTTAACTCACTATCCATGGTCACTTAACAAGCATTACAAATCTACTCGCTAAACTTGGCAACTAAACTAATAATCATAAGCATAAAAATAATAGAAAGCATATTATGCTAAATAAACTAAAACTACTAATAATAGAAAAGGGAAAAGAAGTAGAACCCGAATGACGAAACCGAAATGAATAAGGCACCGACCCGATTCTAATAAACCTATCAAAATATTAAATTTAAAGCTTTTAAGCATTAACTTAAGATATTAGTTAGCTTAACGAGACCCTTTAAGCTCCTCGCACATGATGAGTGAACCATATTTGGGTAATTTAAGCTATCTCCGAATCAATATATAACACAACCTGACATCTCATACTTGCTCGAATAAAAAAAAACACTTAAAAGTGAATAATGGGCTCCATGTGATGAGATTCATAGCCCATGATATTAATTGACAAAAGTGTAATAACCGATTTAATGATGATAGACCAGAATACTTATAAACTACGGCTACTGGTAAGATGTGAAATTGCACAACACCAAATTTTTTCTCACGCTTAAGTACATACCCGACAAATCAAATGATTCATTACACACCAAATCAATATGTGATACAATACTACGAAATAAAATAACATTAGAGCGAGATTTATACTACTCCTAAAACTAATTTTGACCTACTCCTAATCTATCTCTAAATCTACGACTAAGAAAATAAAATACCGAATATAATAAAAAAGTGTAGATAAGATCCCTTTCTCTACTGCTGCGCATGACCTTTTATAGCAGAAAGAGTAGGTCATTTTTCTAGAATGTGGAACTTAGCGTTTCTCTGGGCTTTATACCTGGCTCCAATTTTCTTTCTAATCAATTCCTTGTCTGAGCTTTTATGTCCGATTACTCCAGTTGGGACCTGGAGATAAAATGAAATTGGGCTGCGCAGGTCAATAACTAGAATTGCTGGCTGCGAGGGCTAGGACTCTTAATTGTATAATCCTTGCATTTTAACAAGTATGGGTCGGTCCGACCCATATAAATGGTGTCGGACCGGCCCAATAAAAAATGAAGGCACTGTTTGACTCGAATTTTTGTGCTCTTTCCAATGGCATGCTCAAAAAATATTGACAACTTCGTCTTGATCTCGAAAAACGCGCAAACGTCGTCGAATCTTGGCCGATAAGTCACCGTTTTTGCTTTATTTTTCAATCCATCTGTACCTGCAAAACATAGAACACAACCCAAACATTTTTGCAATAATATTTCTCAAAATTCCTGTTTTAATTAATCCTTTTATTAGTGATGAACCACCACGCTACCCCGGTGTAATAAATATGTTGTTTAGCACACTTCAAATTCCCTCACACTAAGCCATTGCTGGTCCCACACGCAATGTTTATAAAACAAGCCCGGAAATAAATAATTTTATCCTCTTTTAACTTATAACCCCTCATAATCAAACAAGAACCGCGCGAGTGATCCATAACGAGGGTTCAAAAAATCAATTTATAACGTGCCAGCACCTCTACCCGTTTTAACCACTTATTTAATTAAAAGATAAAAAACTAGAGTAACAATTTACTTAAAGGGCTCAAAGAACGGGAGTTCGTCATCCTGACATTTCCACAACCCCCAATACCTAAAGCGAGAGCTAGTCGCGAACTATGCGAGCGCACAATCACGCGCGAGCGAGATGAGGGATAAGAGCGAGAGCGCAACACTACTCATAAAGAGTTAATAGTGTAAACTCAAGCTACTTTTTCTCTCCTTATTCCTAAAACCTGTGATGGGATTTTATTATCATTTTTTGGTGACAAGATAAATTAAGTCTTATTTATATAAAAAACCCTGATTTAGACCACAATTTAGTTTTTGTAATCATTCCAAAGAGACGATAGTGATGATAAGAAAGTCCACATTAAGGTTTCTAATTTCGTATGAATTAGGAGTTTATCCTTTTTATTTCACCGAAACAACTCAATGACTACTCTCCCAGAACGAGGCCCCCCCCCCAAAAAATTATTTAGATAACTCCCGGAGTTGAAGATTTATGCTTTATTAATAATGATATTATTTCAACATTATTAAAATCGGTCCCTTTAAAAACAACTGCCACATCGGAAAGTCGAGCCGACCCATGGACCAGGAGTCTATTTTGACCATGTGATCCTCAGACTTTTTGAAGGTTGCAACATCGGTTGTGAGCCTGCAAGATGCAGCAAACTTTTATCAGTCTTGGATTATTACTATGTGCCTTATTTAGAAGACTGCCACATATGTTGTGAGCCGGCAAGAGGCAGTAAACTTTTATCAGCCCACAGTTTTTATTATTATTATTACCTCCACCCTTTAAACGACTACCACATCAGTTGTGAGCTGGCAAGAGGTAGTGGTCTTCTTTCGGCTTTGGTTTATTACATAACTATTATTATTATAGCCAAATTTAAACAACTTGGTCCTATTTAATAACTGCCAAACAAAACAGTGCGGTAATTCTACCAACCCTTGTCCAGGAACTTATTTCCCCACAACACTGAAAAAACCTCGATGTGTACCTTAGTTTCACCAGAAGGAATCTCTACGAAGTGATCTAAACTAAGAATCGCAAAAACCAATGCAACTTTATTTATTTAACAATTATATAACGTTTATTAAGCTGGTGGGAGCAAAAAGCCACAATTAACCTCTATGAGCTCTAAAGAGTTCCAACTATCCACCTTAGCAATCTAACTTATATTCAACTCTACATTTTATATTTCTTTATTGAAAATTTTAAAGTTAATCAAACTGCTAATGTCCGAAAGACTAAGGGAAAGCTTAGCGATAAAAACTCGGACAGAGTCAAAAAGCTTACCTAATTCAACGGGCCCTACATAATCATCAATTAATATTTTCAATATTTTTTTCCATTTTTAATTTTTGTTTATTTTTTATGTTATTTTTTTGCAAACAACAACAAATAATATTTTTAAAATTTTGGTCAAAACGGGGTTGCGTGGGAACACATATAGGCACAGGTAAGTCATAACTTCGGCAAAAATCCCCCCCCCCCCCACGACACAACCACATTAGAATGGAACATTGGCCTCCTCAAATTCACAAGCATCGGGTGAATACCCCCACACTAGCGAGACAAAAAAAAATGCAAAGCAAAAAATATTCCAAGTGTGAAAGGTGGAGACAAATATATATATATATATATATAAATATAAATAAAAATATAAATAATATATATATATATAAGAACAGGATTGAGATTCACAAAATAAGCAGAAGATCGAAGACCGGATGATTGGAGGATTGAAAACAAGCACGGGTCTTCACGATCTTAAGGAATCCTGCAAAAACGGCACCACACACCAAAGAAAGAAGCACGCCCCCACACTTGGGCTATAAAATCACACATTTATTTATTAAGAATATAGAAAAAAGAAAAGACACGGGTTGCCTCCCGAGAAGCGCTGGTTTTTGTGTGAGTCTCTAGCTTGACTCTCCCCATGTCATCGTGATATTAGGGACGAAACATGTGAAAGAGTAAATCTCTATCGGACTTTCATTTAAGATGTTTAGATAAACATTAAAGCACATGAAAGTTCCCGACTCCGATAGAATAAACCAACCCGACTCAGAGAATAACAACTAAAAATGGAGATGGGCCGGGGATCAAAAAATTAATCCTCCACATCCCTAAGTAGAGAAGAAGAAAAGAATCCACTGGATAGGTGAAATAAGGAAGAAAAATTCGGATAACATATGTGAGGGAAAGATAATGGCGATCCTCAAAGGGTAATCTCACATATGTTGGAGAAAAATTTTTCTCATGAATCTCGGGGTCGAAAACTTTGACCTAATCTTACATATCTTAAAACATGTTCATCTTTTCAACTTACTCTCCGGGTTCTGATCTAAAAACACCTTAGGAGGGAGATTAGGGATAGTGTCATTAATAAGCAAACTCTCAAGGTATATTATATCTTCCTCCGAATTATGATAAACGTTCTCAATATCCATATCTAGAAAAGCATCGATCTCATTAATTTTGCCTCCTGGGTTAAAACATTCATCCCTCATTAAGAACCAAAATAAGGTGTGACCAGCAAAGCCGGCTCAAAAGGTTAGAAACATAGAGTCCTAAACATTAACTGATCATCTAACCACCATCAAAAAAGAGGATTTACGTCACTAGAGATGTATTTGTCATCGAATTTGAAAAGGGGGTTCGAGTAAATTTTAAAATTATCTTTTGGAACGTCCTCATCGGATAGTGACTCGTCATCACTAGAGGTAAAATCATCATTTGAATCGAAGAGAGGGTTAGAGAAAGTCATGGATTTTCCCTCAGGAATGTTAATGGGAGAGAAATCATCACACGAAGGTAAATCACACTCACTATCACTCCCGGATGTATCCTCGGACTCACTTGGGATTGGAACAAGGTCCTCAACACTAGACTTTATTAATTCGTCCGATTCCTTTTCAGGATTAGTGCTAAGATTCTCATCCCCCATGATGAGAGAGTCCTCGGACTCCATAGTCGGTAAGACGGGAGTGATTGCAATAGACAGAGGTATTTGAGAAACAATTTCATTCAAAGGAATAGTACTCTCCTCGTAATCATCGTCATCGTAAAAAGAATTGAAACGTCATAAAGGCTTGGTAGTATAAGTACTAAGATTAGCCCCCTGATCAAGTTGTCGAAGCTCTTTCTTTTTATTAATTTTAATACTCATTCCATTAAATTTTCCCTTAAGCTCATCAATCTTAATTTCACATTCCCTTCTATAATGAATATCTATTCTCTCATTACGATAATCTTTAATCTGAATTTGATTACTTATACTTTTCATTTCATCTAAATACTACTGCTTCAGATCCTTCAGATCTTGGATACTCATTTCTTGAGGAGGTGATTGATCGATAGGATACTGTGAGGGTTGGTCAAACCAAAATAGCTTGGATTAGGCTCAAAGTAGTTTTGATTCATCAGTTGACACTGAAAACTTTCATGAGGACCCCCACAGTTTTCACAGCAAAGATATTGTTGTGGAAAACTCAGTGAATTTTGTGGATAATAATTATCGCTAAAGTTTTGATTGTAACTCTGTTCCTGCTCATAGACAAGCGGGAACCGAGGTGGACAATCATAACCGTAGTGAGAATCGTTCCCACATAACTCGCACGAGTATGTCTCGTACTAGGGTTGTGGAGGGTGGGTGAAAACGTTTGGAGGATCATTGAAAGAGTTTGGATTAGGAGCATCAATTGATGAATTTTCATCTCTTGAAGCGCAAACCCAGCAAAATCCTTCTCTAAGACCATATCCACACCACTTGCAAGTACACCGTTGACAACGTACACCATCTTCTAACGGATCTCCACACCCAAAACAATGAAATTGGTCGAACGAAGATGTTTGGGGTTGTGAAGGTGGGTAGGAAAAATCGGGTGTTTCATCATTTGAAATGGAATCGGGGTTACAGACAAACTCGTCTCCGAAACTCACATTGGTACAACGCCAACAATTTCCACCGTTAAACGGACCTCCACACCACGAGCACCTTGAAAACCAAGACATGTTGAAGAATTATCGGATAAGAAGGTAAAGAGAATAAGAATTGACCGAATAAGAAGATAGAGAAGAATATTTATAGATTTTTCAAATAAAACATAAGGAAAAGATAATAAAAATAAGAAATAAAAATATTTTTAGTAACCGAAAGTCAAATGTGTACGGTAGCTCTCTAGAAAACGTACAAAGAAGCGGAGGAGCGGGTAAGCGCGAAGCGTTTTAAAAACCTTCTCCTTTTGGGTCGAAGTTCGTTGGATCGACCCTCCTTATATCTCTCTTATAGTTTGTTTACTAAAGGTGAACCGATACGACAATTAACAAACGATTATTTTTAATTATAAAAGGAAAATAGAAAAGAAAATAGAATAAAAAAATATTTTTGGGTTTTTATATAAAACGAAAACTTTTACGAGGAAAGGATCTTCAAGGCTCGAACATGAACAATCCTGTAAAAATCGCTACACCTTTCCCCGGCAGCCGCGCCATTTTGATATTCTCATTTAAGATACGTATCAAACAAATAACCCTCAAAAATATATATATATAATACATATACATAAGCAAAGCATCATACAAATTATCTTTAGGAAAGAATAACAAGTAATCAACACGGGTATCGTTCTCCTCGGTGAGAGATGAATGGAAATTCATGTTCATATCGTAAATCAAGCTTGATTGTCATTTTGGTTTTGTTTTTGGTTTCTAAATCTAAAAACGCAAAGGGAAAGCACATAAAGGCACGCTAATCTAAGAATTAAGGCAACTTAAAAATTAAACGATATTTAAAGCAATTAAAAACTAATTAATAACTAAAATAAACTAACTAATTAACTAAAATTGACAAATTAAAAATCTAAAAACTCAAATTGCAAATTTTTAAACTTAAATGCATTAAACTATTTTTTAAAACACAGAAATTATTTTTTGACTTTTTAAACTATTTAAAACTATTTTTTAAAACAAAATAAAACTAAAAATGAGATTAAAAATACA
>BQNB010177271.1:0-12981 GCA_026074375.1 Tanacetum coccineum
TAAAGGTGGTTGTGTGTTCCTTGGATAGTTTAGGCAAGACAAGAAGGTCTATACTTTGAGTGTATAGGTTGAAGGAATGAGGAAAAGGTAGGTGATCTAAGTATATTGGTTGGAGGAATGAGAAGACAACATGAGAAATACAGTTGAGGTGGTTTTGAAGTGGAGGAGGTAAAGTATTAGGAGTACGAATGAACCCATCATCATATTTGACAATCCCCAATCCTATCTTCCTATAAAGGTGAGCTAGCATCATCCTAGTAAAGTCTTCTATCATCACGGTTTAATCAACTCTATACTATTTATCGACATATCTCCTAGCTCCCCCTTGCTCATTGCATCCCCATGATAATTACATTTCTTGTATATTCACTTTAACGGATCCATGGATCAAATAAATTACCATCGATGGTCAAGAAGTTTGATGCAATTTAAATGAGTAGAGCGCTTGTAAGTGCTCCCCCTCGGTGTATGCTCCCCTTTGTTTGGGGAACCAAGGAGTTAAGATATAGATGTGTGCTACAAAACAAAGTTAGTAGACAAGTGCATATATATATAGCAAGATATTAGCATGGAACTAGAAATGCACATTTAGATGTTTTTATTCTAAAATATGACACCTTGAAAAAGAATTAGAAACTAGACACATGCAACTATTATTTCAAAATCAACAACCTAAATGATTAAAATAAAAAGACTCGAGACGTATGTCTAATGACTAAGATTCGATCGAACTTTAATAAACAAGAATGGGATTCATTTATTGATTGACACAAAAATATTATGAGACTGACTTTTTAAAGGTAGATAAATGACACTTAATATCTCGGTGAAGTATGCCAAAATATATATTTTAAAGGGATAAAAGGAAAAATATGATAAGAATGGAGACGATATGCTCTTGGATGAGAATGAAAATGATTCCATAGAGTCGAAAAGTGGGAAAGGATGAGCGATACTAAAGAAGGAACGTGTTGACGAGAGGTTGATAGAAAAGATTGATATATCATTTGCACTAACAATTGATGTGCATATGATCTTATCAAGACAAAAGTAGATGATTAGGAATTTAAAAGTTTGTTTGGTGTTTTGTTGGTTGACAATGTTGAGGAACAAAGGTGGGATATGAAATGAGGTAGTTCTTTCATGGTGGAAGAATGATGAGAGACTCAACAATGTAGTGACTCAATAACACTTAAAGATTAAATATCTTCTTTATGTTATTCACTTTCTAGAAAGTGGAAAGTTTTGTGAAGGAGTGACATTTGCATTTCGCAAATTACTTAAATATTTCGGATGAAATAATTAAGCTGTCAAGGAGAGATATAGGAGGAATTTTAATAGTAACAAGGATATTAAAAAGATGAAACATTTAGAGTGAGAGGAACGTTTAGAGGAGACAAGACTTATCTAGAAGTGAAAAAAGAACATTTAGAAGTAGAAGAAAGTCGAACAGTAAAAAGACTATTATGAAGTGAGACGACTATTCGAAGTGCGAAGGATTATTGGAGAAATAGAGGAACCATAGAAGTGAAAAAGACCATTCGAGGTGAGAAAAGAGTTTACGAGAAGGCAGGACCAAGAGTGAGGAGACTTGTTAGGATTGTATTTGAGAATGAGAGCATGTCATTATGAAATCACTTGACTCTTACAACCATAAGCAATGATGCTTGTGGGGGGGGGAGTGTTAGGTGTAAGGATGACCCATTGATCTATAGAGAGATTATTTGGGATAGGTTTGGGTGTTAGGAAAGACGTCAGTTACTTTAGAGCAGAACAAGAAGAGAGGCGTTGAGTTCGTTTATGATTAAAAAGAAATGACATAATCTCAAGCCTGCTTGACCTGGCGTGTCCCAGATATATGGGGGCGCAGACCGCCTACACAGGAGATGAGTTTGGGCCTTGACGAATTTTGTGATAAAGAGTGACATTTTAATTTACATTCTCGTAAATAAAAATAATCAAGTATTCGGATGAAGTAGTTAAGTTGCCAGACACATGGAACAAGAGAATAGATAGAATCTAGATAGAGACAAGAAGAGAACGATTAAGGAACTGTGTTCATCATTCCTAGGACTAGACAAAGACAATTTAACGATTCGCAGTTTCGTGGTACGAAAAGAATGTCGGGGGGGAAAAAATAAAAAACGATATTATATCAGACGAACCTTATTGTTTATGGAGATGTTTCCATATTGAACATTTGTCCCAATGAAATGGTTCCTTTATTCTGTGACGTTATTACGCGTATGTTTCGTAGCGAAAAATAATAATAATAATAAATATATAATGATAATAATAATATTCATAATCTAATCTACTTCACAAGAACACAAGAAGATGGAGGCGACGGCTTGACAATGTCCAAGACGATAAGGTGGTTACCGTATGATAAACTACACTTACAAGAGTTAAGTAGTCTTCTCGAGCATTGCGAATTGTTTATAGAAACCATCACAGAACGAGGTAATAATAAATTTTTTTTAATTTTTAATTTTTTTTTTATTTTATATTTTTTCTTTTTTATGAATTATAAATGTTGTATTTAAAGGTTTGGTAGCAGGAAATAGTTAGAGGTTGAAGAGGCTGTGGTTGAGAGAGAAGAATGAGGTGTCGGTATTGTGTGATCGACAGGACAAGAGTGTTTTCGTTCAAAGAGAAAGATTTTTCGTTCAAAGAGAAATAGAATTGCGATTTTAACTTATCTTGTTATAAGCTTGAATGGGTTTTTTGGATATGGACCTTTAAGATTGCCGATCGACGTTAAAGATATTGAGTATTTGGGCTGAAATATATAAGTTGTCAAACCTATTGGAGGAGCGTAGAGATTTGTATCCTAACTTTTCTTGACGGAAAGAGTGGATGATTTGGAGAAAGCAAGATGATGATCAAAGGAGTGTGTGAGTGAAGACTCTAAAAGATTTAAGACCATTTTGCGACTATTTTGACTTTTAGATTAGTGACGCGGACGCGAAGAAAGATATTCTAGAGTGAGAAAATATATACATAGATGTATAAGACATATATATATATAAAAGCATGCAAGTTTATCTAAGCATGCATCGACATAATAATCAACAAGATTAATGTGTAAGACTATATGACATCAAAACTTAAGTATACATCAACCTAAATCGTGTTAGTTGCACAATTAACATGTAAGTATGTAGATGACGCAAACAAAACATGATAATTTTAAAATGCATCATCATGCTAAAACCTGTTATCATGTTCGCACTTAGGAGCATGGGGGGTGGGGTGTTTATTTAGATAAACTAAGGAGATATAATTATTCAAAAATTGCAAGAAAAAGGCAAGCGCTTTTTACACAAAATGCTTCAATAGTAAGCAAATAAACTCTTGAGCATTAGATAAACATGAAAGATTAATTGCATTAATAGGAGCTCGTTATCTTCTTGAAATTTCAAAGACATATGTGAACTGATGTAGTCTAACTTGAAAGGGGAAAACTAATTTTACTTGCTTTAGTGCTGCACTCCTAATGAAAATACAAAGTCTATCGATGATAGATATCAATAGGATATTTAAGAAGAGCCATTATAATCAAATTAGAGACATGAATCTGAGGACTAACCTAGTGGTGCTCAATTCAGGCTAAACAGACCATTTTACTGAGGATTTACCACGAACAACTTCACTTTGGAAGCAATTAAGTTAGGTAAATTTCATATTCTGGTGCAATCGATTATCAGTAGTCATTCTCATGTTAGGAACAAAATAGAATTCCTATATTTGCCTAATGAAGTGTAGCAAAGATAAATTTTTATTGTCTTTTCATACAAGGCCTAATATGACTCAACTAACATACTATAATTTTGGTTGTAAATCTAATCAAGATGTGTAGAAGGTTAAATGAAAGAGAGGAAAACAGATGTTGTAGCATAGAAGAATGATGTCATGTAGGGATAGGTGCATGCTTAAAAGTGACAATGAGAACTGCTCTTATATTGAGGGTGTTCAAAGCATGCACTTTGCAGTTTTAATGGAAGAAATCATATTAAGGATTATATAGCTCAATAGATCTTGTGTTTGTTTTTTGTAGAAATAATTGATGAATAATAAGTTTAGTTAATCTATGTTAGATTTGTGTGTTTAGTGATGCTGGTTCGGTGAAGAGCTATCCTTCGACAAAGCAGAGAGAGAGAGTGGAGAGATAGGTAGATGAGTAGCTAGTGGAGGAGAGCTAGGGTGTTGGGGTTGTGATGTATGTGTGTGTGCTAGGCTATAAGGACGCCCGGTCTTGATTCATAGAGGTGCCAAAATTTGAGGCAATGAATCATTTTTCTATTATTTTGGCGATGGTTGTTGATATTAGGTTATTAAGAGAAACTTATTATATGTTTAAGGGTTTCGGTTTTTGAGTTTTCAGAAATATGACATCCAGTCTTGCTTAATCAAGTTGAGTACTTATGAGTTTCCCGATGGAAATTCATAAGTCGTCAATCCTACTTAGAGTGTGTTAAGTTTAGCATGTATAATTTGGAATAGTATAACAACTTTGAAACTTTAAGACTATGAGAATCTCTCATTGCAAGTGTGAGTGCAATTTGAGACTAATTTGGTGCTTACAATCGACTTTGTGATTTCATGTAATAGCCAAGGATGGTTAAACATGTAGATTCGAAAAAATATATATGGTCATTTGATTGATATTTCGTGATCTAGATAAATCCTAGTCTTGATTTCAGGTTCATCTTCTAATTTTGTAATTAGATTGAATAGATGAGATTGATTAGGTTTGAATATAATCATCCTTCATTTAAAATCCTCTTTAGATATTATTGAAAGAAAGCACGATAATGGTTTTGTGGACTTATGGTTTAATTCCTTCCTAATCTAACCGTAGATGGTTAATTAAAAGGGTTCTCATTTGGGGTGAGAAATAATAGATTATTTGGTAAAGTAAGAGAGAGTTTTGATAAGAAGATAGTTTGAGTTTTGAGTTGTGCTTTTGAATTGTCTTGAGCAAGTTAATATGTTGAGCATTTGTCATGTTTGGCTTTCCGAGAAACAGGACTTTACTAATTGCATTGCAGGGTAAATTACTTGAGTATTTTAGATGAAGATTTTCATGTCGGTCATCATTACTTTATTGTGTATTTTATGGATATATTTGCCAAATTTTAGATACACCTATTGGACAAGTAGACTCAATTGACATCATCTACACAAGTGTGAGGTTTGATCGATGATATTTTATCGTAGTGTAAAGGGATGATATTCTTTTATATCCATCGAGTGTGATTGAGTATGTAGGTTTAAGTAAAATCTCTTGTTATTTTTGTATAAATCTTAAAGCAAGAAAATAAGAACCGAATTTCTTTTGTCATACTCACAAATTGTCATTTAGATTCGATTAATAATATCAATTATAGTTTGAATACATGAGTTGATTAATATTCATTTTTTTTTTTAGAATTCTTTCTTGACCCTCACGAACACAATTTTAGAAAGGAGACAAATAAAGGGTTTTCATAGTGTGTTTCATTAATCCTAAGACTAGTTGTAAGTGTGAGGTTATGAATAAAAGTTAATTTCTTACTTCAGGATTTGTCATATGTTTTGCTTGTGCGAAAAACTATTTGTTGTTATGCAATAGTATGGATTGGTTTTTTGATATTTTATTAGTGTTATGAATGATTTTTTTAACCATTTTAATAAACACACATCTTTTGTAAAATACTATATGTTAGTAAAAAGAATATAATTATGAGTGTGTGTTAGAACAATGCATAGCAACAAGCAAAGTTAACAAAAAAAATACAACTTCTTTTACTTAGATACTAATGTTATTAATATGATTTTCTTTTGTTTTAACAACCCAAGGTAAACAAGGAAGACGTTGAAAAGATTTAGGACCATCTTATTGGAAGACAGTAAAAGTGTTTGAAATATTTTAGTGACGGATTTTTACATATGATATTAGTACATTATTTTCCAACACATGACAGACTATTTAACTTTGTTTATTTATGGGTTACTACACTCAACATAATTCAGATGGTGTAATGTAAACTTGTAAAATAGAGTGATCTATGCCTATATGCAGCATGCCCAACAATTTTGCAACTTAACGCAAGAAATCTAGCGTAATTCCTATTATGCATAATACGAAACTAGTAACATACAAATAGCATACATGGCACATGTGTTTAGATAATATAATTAGATCAATTACAAATAGTAATGATTAAAATTAATATCAATTAACCAAGTTGAAAACAAAAGATTAAACAACATTAATCAACTAGCATACATAAGGATATTCGTCGTCTTGTGTATTAGATACAACGATGTATACTTAGCTCGATTTTATTGAAAAACAAAATGTTTCTCCCACATTTTAAAAAAAAAAATTAATCAAAGATAGTGTTTTCAAGGATAAGTTGACTTGAAAGAAAATGTAATACCCGTTTTTTTTTTTTTACGTCAAAACGAAACATACAGTTTTGACCACTATGTAGTATTTTGCATTTGTGATGACTTTAGTTTAGAATAAGACTTGGAAGAATTTTCAATGACCTACGACTATTATCTTCGAAATGGCTGGTGGTGGCAGACTTCTAGGACTTACGACTGATTTTCTATGATTTTTCGAAGTTTGCCAAAAATGACGCGAAACGCCAAGCGCCCCCATAAAGGTGACGGCCCCAGATATATTAGGGGGATTCGCTCGAACATATATTGGGACACGCCACGGGTGACCCAAAAAAATACGTTTTGGTTATATATATTTGGTAACATTTATTATAGGGACTAGGACTTAGGGGTTGTTCAACAATAAAGGCAATGTTTTAGACAATGATTTTTATTCTAGGGCTTTACAAAAGATTGTATTAACACTTACCAAGCTTTTTAAGAATATTTTCATTTACGTTAGTTTCGAGGTATATTTAACAACAAAACTAGTACGAATCAAGCAACAAACACTTTTCATATTTAATCCCCCTTTAATGGCGTATTTGTACATGGATGTATTTTTATTTCTAAAAAACTATTTGTTTGCTGAAAATAGAGCGACGTGGCTTGATACAAATGTGGAAAAGTAGAAGGAGGGGGGAGGTTGACTACGTTTTCATTAATAACTTTTAGATTAAGAATTACATCACTCTTTTACCGGCGGACCCATATATATATGGGGGCCGCCCAGTATATCAAGGGGGCGCGTGATTTATGAGACCGCCTCGAGAAGAGGTTTTTGGACTAGATCTTTTGTATCAAATCACCAATCAAGTTTGACGCAATATGAGAAGTGTCGATCATAGGTTTACAATAGCTAAAGCATATTCTAACAATATAACCACACTCACGCTATTTAGCATAAAGAGCTACACAACTTTAACTAACAGGATATACACAACTATTCACACAATCATGAGTACAATGCAAGTATAAAAGTAAAGCGATAAATGTAAATAAATAAGTAAAGCGAAGGATAAAAGAAATTGCAAACCGACATGATGATTTATAGTGGTTCGGTCACGAAGCTTCTCTCCGCCCTACTTCACTCCTCGATTATCCAATGCGAGATTTAACTTCATAATCATACAAGCAACTTTGTGGGAGGAAAACCTAATACCAATGCTTACATTAAATTTTCCGACACTAAGTAGAAGTCGAGTTCTTTTCGAGGTACACCAAACTGTTTATGTTTTATAGCCCAACATAAAAACCTTGTGTTTTATGGCTTTAAACACATAAAGTAGTCCAACATTCCATTATTTTGACATAAGCTAAATGTCGAGTCCTATCTTAGCTAGAACCAATCAAACACTTCACAATGTATTTTAAGGCCTAAAAATATAACCAAACCCACAATAACCATCCACAAATATTACATCATTTGGGATTAAACACTACTAAAGCTTGGAAGAATGGATCGATTCCTATATATAAAAATGTTACAATCGACTAACTAGTGACTACATCACTTCAGATTTGAAGATGATGAAGTTCTTCTCTTGACATGAGGTAGAGGAAAATGATAGGAAGATTGGATCACCATTTAAACAGATTAAATTATGTTAGATGATCAAGAAATTTAGACGAGAGAAAAGAATTTGAAAAATTGTGCAAAGAGGGTTAATTTTTTACAGGAGAGAGTGTTAGTATTTATAGGCAGGGAAATCCAACGGTCAGCTGGTGAGGTTCCCTGGCGGTCCAATATATATATGGGGGCCACCCTAGGCACTAAGGGGGCGCCTATAGCTGACGGATTTCTGTCATTTTGTGAGGAACGGTTTATTCTGGGCTGAGCTATATTCAGTTCTTGGGGGGAAAATTCTGGATTCAAAATTTGAAATTTCAAATAAAACACTTTAGTTTTTGTTATTATTAGCAACTATTTTGTATATTTTGTGAAAATTATAGTTTGTGAAAATGTGATGGATTAATAGAAAAATAATTTCTTGAGCTCTAATCATGTTTAATGATTGTTGTACATACCTTATTGTTTGATTTAAGTTCGGTGTAAAAATAATGTTCGTCTTGATGCATACTTGAGATGTCGAGAGATGTTGATGCATGTATGCATTGATGATTTGTGATTACGAGTAACTTGCGCACTTTAGGTTATGTATTACAAGTCACATGTTTGTCATCACCAAAACATAAAGAGATCGTATAGATTAAATATCGTAATATTTGCATGAACAATATCCCCATTTTGATGATGACAAACTAGTAAACTATAGCACATAATTAAAGTTTAAAGTTACTCGTTTACACTTCCTATCCCCTTTTGTTGATAGTAAAAGGGTATGTTATAGTGTGATTTTGTTGGAGATCTAGGTGGAGGTTTGAGGAAGAAGAATGAGAAGAGGTCACGGTCGGGTATTTATGTTAGAGGAAAGAGCAGAGGCTATGTGTCGAGTATATAGGTTTGAGGGTTATTATGAGCTGAGAAGATGTGAGAAAAATAATGGTGAGGAGATTTGTGTGTTCTTTGGATAGTATAGAAAAGGTCATGAGGAGTGTGAGAAGTAGGCAAGACAAGAGGGTGGTATTTCGAGGTGTTAGGTTGAAGGAATGAGGAAAAGGTAGGTGATCCAAGTATATTGGTTGGGGGAATGAGAACACAACATGAGAAATAAGGTTGAGGTGTTTTTGTGTTTCTTAAGGTTGAGGGTGATTTTAAAGTGGAGAAGATGAAGTATTTGGAATACAAATGAAGCCCTTCTATATTGACAATCCCAATCTTGTCTTCTATACAGGGAGAGAAGCTTGATATCTAGTAAAGTCTTTACATATGGTTTAAACCAACTCAAGTATTTACCCACATATCTCCTAGCTCCCCTTTGCTCATTGCGTCCCCATGATAATATTATTCCTTGTATATTGACTTTAACGGATCCATGGATCAAATAAATTTCCATCGATGCTCAAGAAGTTTCGTTGACATTTAAATGAGTAGAGCGTTGCAGGTTGCTCCCTTCGGTGTATGCTCCCCCTTGTTTGGGGAACAAGGAATCTAAGAATTGTTGTGCTATTAAAACAAAGTAGTAGGACAAGTACACTATTACAATAGCAAAACATTAGCGGGGTTACTAGAATGCAGCTTCTAGTTTTATTATTCTAAAAGTATGGACATTTGAAAGAGAAGTAGAGATAGACAAGAGTATCATTATTTTCTAAAAAAAACCTAAATGATGAATAAAAAGACTCAAGACGTATGTTTACGAAGAAAGATTAGACCGACTTTTAATAAACGAGAATGAGATTCGTTTATTGTTTGACACAAAAATATTATGAGTAATTTAACCTTTTAAAAGTAGACGAAGTGCCTTATATCTTGGCAAAATATGTTCAAATTATATATATATATATATATCATTACTATATATTATATATATTAACTAAAAGAAAAAAAGAAAAATAGACTGAGGATGGAGACGAGTGCTCTTGGATGTGAATGACAAATGATTCCATAGAGCGAAAAGTAGGATAGGTCTGAGCGCTATAAAAGAAGGAAACGTTTTGACGAAGGGTGATAGAATATATTGTATTTCATTTGCATAACAATTGAAGTGCAGTGATCCTATCAAGACAAAAGTGGATGATTTCGGATTCAAAGGTTTGTTTGTGTTTTGTTTGGTTGACAATGTTGAGGTCAAGGTCGGATGTGAAATGAGGTCGTTCTTTATGGTGGAAGAAATGATGAGAGACTCAATAATGTGGTGACTCAATAACTTGAAGATGAATATCTTCTTAAGTTAGTCACTTTCTAGAAAGTGGTAAGTTTAGCGCAGGAGTGGACATTTGCATTTCGAGAAATTACTTAATATTTCGGATGAACTAAATTAAGTTAGGAGAGATATAGGAGAATTTTCTAATAGTAACAATACTTTTTAAAAAGAGAAGAAACGTTTAGAGTGGGAGGGAAAACGTTAGAGGAGACAGGACTTTTAGAAGTGAAAAAGAATGTTTTAGAAGTGAGAGAAAACATCGTAGTTAAAAAGACTATTAGACAGTGCGGACGTTCTTCGAAGTGAGAAGATTATTGAGAAAGAGAGGAACCATTTAGAAGTGAAAGGACCATTTGAGGTGAGAAAAGAAGTTTACGAGAAGTGAGGACAAGATGTGAGGATGATGTAAGGATTGTATTTGAGAATGAGATGCATTTCATTAGAACGTGTCATTGACTATTAACAACATAAGCAATAATGCTTGTGAGTGTTAGGATGTGACGGATGACCATTGATCTAATAGAGAGATATTTGGGCATAGGTTTGGGTGTAGGAAGGGTCAGCTTTTAGCAGTAGAAGATGAGATGAGAGGGTGATTTCGTTTAATTGATATGAAAAAGAAATGCAGATATCTCAGCTGTCGCGGGCGGTCCCAGATATATCTGGGGCCACTTGACCGCCAACAGGAGAGGAGTGTAGGGCTTGACGAATTTTGTGAAAAGAGTGACCTTTTCATTTACATTCGCCTAATTAAAATGTCAAAGTCTTCGGGATGAAGTAGTTAGTTGCCAGGACACATGGAACAGAGAAAGACATTTTAATTTGCATTTTGCTAATTAAAAATACTTAAAGAACTTCGGATGAAGTAGTTAAGTTGTCACGACACGGAATGGAACACGGACTAGAATCGAAACTAGAAGAAAAGAAGAGAACAATTTATGGAATGTGTTTTATTTTTCCTAAACCTTGACAAAGATAATTTAACGATTCACTCTTGAGGGGTAAAGAAATAATGTCGGCGATGTTATCTTCAGATGCAATCTATTCGAATGGAGATGTTTCCTTTTGGACATTGTCCCGAAGGAAATGGTGACATATCTTTGGTGTGTTTCGTACACGAAAATAATAATAATAATATTGGAAAAAAACAAACGAAGATGGAGGCGACGAGCTTGACAATGTCAAGACGGATGGTGGTTAACGTACGATAAACTACACTCATAAAGTTATGTAGCTCATCTCGAGCATTGCGAATATTCATAGAACAATCACACGATGAGGTATATGGTTGTCTTAAAGGTGGTAGCAAAAATAGTGGAGGAAAGAGATTAGCAATCTCTATGGTTAAAGAGGCATGGTTGAGTGAGAAAAAAGAGGTGTGATCAAAAGACAAAGAGTGTTTTTGTCAAAGAGAAAGAATGTTTCATCGAAGAGAAATAGAGAGCGTTTTAACTAATGTTGTTAAAAGGCTTGAATAAGGATTTTCAGATATGACCTTTAACGTTTGCGATTGCAAGTTAAAGATACTTGAATATCTCGGATGAAATATTTAAGTTGTCAAACCTACTTGGAAGGGTATTAGATTTGCATCTAACTTTTCCGTGACAAAGAGTGGATTATTTAGAAGAAAGGGAGATAATGATTAAGGAAATGTGTGAAAGAAAACTCTAGAAGATTTAAGACCATTTTATGACTCTTTTGAAAATTTAGATCAGTGACCGGGACGCGAAGAAAGATATTCTAGTGTGAGAAAATATATACATAGATGTATAAGACATATAGATATAAGCATGAAAGTTTATCTAAGCATGCATCAACACAATAATCAACAAGATTAATGTGTAAGATTGTATGACATCTAAACCTTATTTGTCATACATCAACCTAACATAGTGTAGGTGCACAATTAACATGTAAGTCATGTAAGATGACGCAAACAAACATGATAATTTTAAATGTAATCATCATGTAAAACATGTTAGCATTTAGCATTTAGGAGCATGTGTTATTTAGATAAACTAAGAGATATTTTATCTAAATTGCTATAAAAAGACAAACACTTTTATAAAAGACATGCATTCAATAGCTAAGCAAATAAACGTTGAGCATTAAGATAAACATGAAAGCATATAATTGCATTACATGAAAGCATGATATCATCTTGAAACTTCAAAGCACATATGTGAGATGCAAGTAGTCTAGATTAACTAAGGAGAAACCTAATTTCTACTTTCTTAGTGTGCACTCCTAATGAGATACAAAGTTGATCAATGTAGACTATCATTAGGCATATTTAGGAAGAGCCATTTAATCAGATTAGAGAATAAATATGAGATAAACACTAGTGGTGCTCAATTCAGGCTAAACACTACCATTTTTACGGGTTATACCACGAACCCAACTTTACTCTTGGAAGCAATTCAACCGTTAGGTCAAATTGAATTTCTAGTGCAATAGATTCTCCAGTAGTCATTCTCATGTTAGACAAAATAAAATTTCTATATTTGCTTAATGAAGTGTATCAAAGATAAAATTCGTATTGTCTTTTCATACGGGAAAGGCCTACTATGACTCAACTAACGTACTTTAATTTTGGTTCACATAATCCTAATCAAGATGTGTGGAATTCTAAGATTGAACGAGAGAGCAAGCAAGTTGTTGTAGCTATAAGAAAAAATGAGTCATCTAGGACTTAGGAGAATGCTTAAAAGTGACAATGTGTAATGCTCTATATTGAGAGTGTTCAAAGAATGCACCTTTACATGTCTTTTATGAAAGA